>CM031242.1:972406137-972481137 GCA_018340775.1 Taxus wallichiana var. yunnanensis
ATAGAAAGACTATATGTTTACACCTATGATGATTTATTTGAGGACGTCTTCATAGTATGTACTCTCGAAGACAACCAAAGTATTTCAAATGCTACAGTAAATGTATTGTTTTCATTACAGATGAAGCTTTAAACAATATCTATAAATTGCCTATGTCGATAGATATTACAATCAACAAAGTTCTTAGGAATGTATGGGTGGATAATAAATCATGGAGGAATTAGGGTCATGGGAAATAGATGAATCAAATGTGAAATAGAAGTCAAAGTTGAAACTAACGATTTCTTCATTTAGGAGTGGAATTAGAGTCAAAATGGTCTTACCAATTAGGCTTTATCGGGAGGAAAATGATGATCATGTGAACTAATCTTGGGTTCCTTATTAAGAATGATCATGAATCAAAATAGACCTAACTTTGGTGAATTTTTAGATTTCAACTTTAGATATTGCTGGAATGTGACAACTACGGGTAAGAAATTCAACATGTTATCTTATTTTGTACAAATGTTTTGTGCTTTCCCGTGTTTTGATCCATGCTTTCCAAAATGGATGCCCAGATCTTTTTAGTACATGTTAATTTTTCCAAACTATCTAACAACAACCATGGGCCACACATTGGGGATATTTGTGACATATTGTATCATATTGTCTATAGTGTAATCTATGGAGTAGGACGACCTAGAATCCTTCCCAAAATGAGAGATTATATTAGAAGGGTGGGGATTATTTTTATTATCAGGAGTTCACTTTGATCATAATAGAAAGGGATCTAGCCCATCCTTACCAACTACCTAGACATGTGCAAGAAATATTAGAATCTATTAAAGTAGTTTATCAATTTGAGAATGGGATAAGGGATGGTGGAAGAGTAGGAATATAATGCCATGGCCTCCTTTTTCCTTTAATATTGGAAAATATAAATGTACTAAATTTCATCCATTAAGAACTTTTACAAAAAAGTAAGAATTATACTAATCTACATCCCGATATCTAAAGAAATTGAGATGCTAATGGTCATGTGAGGGCCCATCTAAGCTAGATACAAAATAGTTATCCCAAGAATTATATTCATATCTAGATACAATCAAATGAATATCACATGAATCTCAAGTCTACAGAGGAATTCATTAGAAAAATTAAAGAAACATGATGTATAATAGTTGCTCCACCAGTTCAAAATTATCACAATTCACTAGATGCTACATAAAATGATATATAGAAGGAATATTATACGCGTTGTTCCTCATTCTCCTAAAGTTCCAAAATAATCTCGAGAAATACTCAATGTTAGCTTCAATTTTAGAAAAGTCAATTTATTCTTATGTATTAGATGACACCATCAAATCAAAGTATTCCTAAAATGAGAGAGGTTACTTAAGAAATGTTGACTATCTCAAGAAGATGAATGGATGATCCTCTAGAAATAAATGTGACACCAATAATTCCATGTCTCGCAAAAATTAGGCTCTGATGATTTTTGTTATCGGTCTTCTACGCTGCTGGACAACTTTCATTTCAATACATGCAAAGAAGATGCTGGAAAATATTTCCCAATTTTACTTATACTTGCCAGTTATATTTGGAAGAAGTACCTATGATGGCTTTGACAAAGACATTTTTAATCAAATTCTCAATGCATATCGCTATCCATATTTATTATTGCAATTCTAATAAAATTAGAATTGATCCTTACATATTTAATTTCACGGTTGCAAATATTAGAATTTCTGTTTTTGAGATAAGCATCCATATCATTATTAATGACTATCAAGAGGCCAAAAGTGCTTGAGATTGTTTTTCAGGAAGAAAACCAAATTGTTTGGAGTCATCAGCAGACCAGATGAAGATGCCCTCCAGTTTCCCTCTTTCCTTCAAATCCTTGCACGCGTCGAAGAATCCATCCTCTGGTTGGAGTCCACCTGCAGAGGTATCCGTGGCAGAACTGACCAGTATTTTGCCGCCCCTGTAATTAGATTGTTGAGTGTCGTAGTGGTCGAGAAAATCATCAACGGTAGTGCCCTTATCGTCTGCATAGAATTGGAAGTTTATGTAGTCTATGAAGCGACCGTATTTATTCCACAGTGCCTGATAATGGGTCTGCACTGACCCCTCGTCCTCGAAAGGAGCGATGGACGCTATGGAAATCAGTTTTTCCTGCTTCAGTTGTATTATTAAATGTCCAACACAATCAGCAAATATGGTTGGACTCGAGTGGTCGAAGTGCTCGTAGTCGATGTCTATGCCGTCGAGATGATATTCTGTAATTATTGCTGACAGAGTCGAGACGGCGTTATTAACCCAAGAAGACACAGAGGAGGGCTGGAATTGCACGCTAGTTTTGTCCTCTCCTATGATGTCGCCGCCAAGGCTGACGGCCACCTTGACGTTCTTATGCTTCGACTTGACGGCCAACACGTCAGCTGGGCTCAGATTTTCCTCGTCCCAGAAGACGCTGAATTTGCCGTTTGTTGGAGTTGGAGAATGAGTCGATGGCAAATGACAGAATAAAGTGAAACTCAACGTCGTCATCGATTGGCACCTCAGAGAACTTAACGCCCAGCCCCTCCGCGCCAATGTATTCCCTGAATAGTTTAACGTTTTCACCTGCACACAAACGTAACTTATTAACTGTGAACATTCTATGACTGGTATTTATTTTCTTATATAATAAATGCAATGGCTTACATTGTGACTTAGGAAGAAGGAGAAAAATCACGGTGGCGAAAAACATGATGTGAATCTCCATGGTCGCTGGCGATTACTGGCTGTTACATTGAATAGCTTTCATACGCCTCTTATACTCTCTCTATTTTTGAGTAACATATGTTGTGAAGGAAAAAGCAAAGCCGGAAATTATTCTATGATGGCTTCATGTCGTTTTTACTTGTCATTAATGCTCGTGTGTTTTACTCTTTGTTAATTGTGATCATGTCCCGCTCTTGTTTTTTTAAGTTTGCACTTCGAATTATCAAGAGAACCACCATTGAAAATATAAATGCCATCCGGCAGCCGGCAATCAAAGATTAAAAAAGTTTACAACCAGTATATAGTAAAGATAATAGCATGAGTGTTTACCCTAGAAATGACAGTGGATTAATTGATGCATTAACGGTGATAAAAATGTTGATGTGGAAGGAATGAAAGCGAACATTACATATGGAAGAGAGTTAATGAAGGTGTGGGAAACTCTTGGAGAGAATGTAGGCAAACCTCTTCCTTGCTGGTGTAAGTCGGAAGTAAACCACATGTGTGTGTCGTGAGCCGTTTGAAGGAGAAAGGGGGTGTGATGTGTATAACCTCAAGCCAACATACTCTAAAGGTAACTCTAAAAGTAAAGCCCTTATCATTCGACACTATGAACGTCAACATTTGTTTTTGTAATGCCAACCATTTTGTTCCGTGGATAACAAAATCCCACGCCATTTTGAAAGGAGATCATTTGTGCTTGCAAATAGAAACTATAAAGATAGGGCCATTTTCGAGGACTAATCATTTCATGTGGACTCGATGATGTTGTTTAATATGATAACCACAAAACATCGTGGTCGATGAAGTATTGTATCTTGTATGTTTTACATTAAAAAGGGGAAAGGACAACATGTAATGAACAAACTATGCACAATTAAAGACGAAAGCCGTATGATGCATGCTATAGGAATTTCTCCCAAATCCAATGATCAACAAAAATGCTTGCAAAAAAAAGGCGTACAATTAGAAAGAAATGACATAAGGAAGTAAGAGTGAGTATTGTTGATTTCATACACACTATGGATGCATTGTTTAGTGAATATAAATGATCTTCTTCTTTCTTTCTAATACTAAGAAAAGGGTCAAGAGTTAATTAAATGAACTTTTAAAAAGAGAAAGGAGGGGATATGTGCAAGTTTTTGAGTTGTTCAACACTAGAAATAACTGTAAAAATAAGTCCTCATAATAATAAAATATTTAATGAATTAGACTCTAATGAACTCTAAAATCCTCATGTCTTTACTTCCCATTTTAATATTTCATTTCTAGTTGATTTCTGTTCTACTTGAGTGAATATTTTAACTTTGTGATTATTTTATGAAATATTCTTAGAAACTAAGTCACTCTAGTGTCACCGAAAAATAGTATTAAATTATCTTATCGTAGAAACCAATGTAAGTTTTTGAATTACAATGTAGTTCCCATAAAAGATAAATTTGAACAAACAATTTTTTTGACCAATACCTTAACAACATCGTTCTTCAAGTTAATAGTGTTAAAATGGATGGTGGGTTTGGAACAGTGTTCTTTGAGTGTACCCTTTAAGGAATTCAATAAGATCTAAGATGCAAAACAACATTTGAACTGCATTGTGGCCACATTCAAACTTCTCCCCTACACATAACACCATTTCCATTCACAAGACATGATTTCTTGCACCTCATTCTAGCAATTACATGTCAACCTAATGCTCCCAACACTTCACCAAGCAATTGACTATTCCAAATAAAGCAACGCAAATGTAGTGCCCAACACATTTAATAAAATAAATCTAAAACAAAAGTGTGTGAAAGTCATGGGTGAAGGGAATCAAGAGGCGTAGATAAAATTTTAAAATATATTAGTGGAGGACGGTGGTCTATGTCGTAGTGTCGTGTGGGAGGAGATCTGATAATGCATCACATCCTTAACAACCTTTCAGTCTACTATTTTCCTTGCTAAATAATACAATAACTTTACTTATGATCTCTAGTTGTTAACCATGACCAGCCCATGTTAACACTGAAAATTTAGTAGTAATTGGATGGTGGCAGCAAGTGCAGGCCTGCACACTAACATAATTAAATAAATAGAATTTTGCGATAGCCGTGCCAAAATGAGCTCTTCTAATAGCCATCTAAAATCAATCCATTCATGTTTAATTCAGCCCCGTACGGAGGTAATCAGTAGCCTCAACAACTCCTAATTTTACTATGTACAAATTGGTTGATTTGGGTTTGTATCTATAGAGGAAGCGGGTTAATGTCTTTGAAATTATCTTCTACCGCCGTTGTTTTTTTTTGTATGTAGAAGAGAATAAGAAGATTGAGCATTAGAAGGCACATATTATTTAGTCGTTGTTTTTGTTTCTTTTGTTTATGTGTGCCTGTGTTGCATGCATTGTAACCTTTGTAACACCATTCTCATGCCAAATGAAGGATACCACTTCATTTTTCCTGCTCTTTTAATTTTATTTTGAGTAGTCTTATTGATTTTGTAACGCCAGCATTTTACACACACAAAAACAACAGTAAAAATACCAGGATATTTTTATTACATACATTGCTCACTACAAAATGCCACAAGGGCTCCAAGTAAAGAAAACTCAAAAATGCATATGACACTTACATAAGTCATTGACTCACATAGACACACGACAACACCATATACATGTCGATGCCACACTTTCCCCAATGACTCGAATACTAGCAATGACCCAACCACAACAAAAGGACTCAAGGATTGGCATATCCACAACACATCATTTATTTAATTGCATCTTAGTTACGATTAAAATTCCAAGAACGTTATTGTGCAAGGATAATTTTCTCCTTTTTCGACCTACAAATTCTTAAGTTCATTCCACTTTTAATTTACAGCTTCTAACATTATTAGGTGTCACTTTATCATCCGAGGGATGGAATGGGTGTTTGGTGGAGGATTGAGGAGCGGAAGATCCACGTGGACTCGAGATATGGTTACTTTTGAGCTCTTTGAGGAATAGCTCAAGAGTAGATACATATTCATGAGGTTCATCTAGTAGAGGATAGATGAGTTTCATGACCTAAACTAGGCATCCATGACGGTAGCAGAGTATGAGAGTTAGCTTCTGACTTTCTTCAAAAAAATAAATGCAAGATGAGAAGGTTAGGATTCATAAGTTCATCGGGGGCCTCACTTGGATTTGGGAGGTGCAAGATGGATACAAAGGTTCAGACTTTAGCCGAGGCCGTTAGAAAGGCCTACATTATAGAGGATACCATGGGGAAGAGACAACAGGATAGAGATAGAGTGAGGAAACATACTCAATAGATGTAGGATAGAGGTTGATGGGGTCATCTACTCCTCATGGAAAACATGGTTTCACACAATCTTCTTTCAAGCCACCACTTCATCCACCTCATCAGCAGATTAGACTCATCCACCACTTAGACCCCATAAAGATTTGATACCGAGAGAGACGGCGAAGTATAGGGCCTCCTCTAGAGGATCCATCGTGACAAAGGGAGCACCTAGAGCTCGGTCAAGAGGAGCTCATCAGCGGTGACCATATATGTCCATGGAAAAATCATCATGATCCATAATATAGATCACTAGAGTACCTATTGGAGGGTACCAAGCAATAGTTATGGATGTTGGGTACTTAGAAACCATTAGAAAGAGTGCCCAAAGAACTGTAATAAAAATGGTAAGGCACCTATTTCAAAGCCTATAGTCGGTGATATGAGACATAGCCATCGATTTATGTGGTGGTTGAGAACTACCAGAAGAGAATTAGGTACAAAGTGATAGAGACTACATGTAGCATTGGTGGTATCACTACTTCTATATTGTTTGATTCTCAATCTTCTGATTCATTTATTGCACCATCATTAGTAGATTGATGCAGGCCGGTGGTAGTTAGGTAGGGCATTAGTTGGAATGTTGAGATGGCTTCGGAGCCAAAATCTCAATTGACTCCTTAGTTAAGGAGTGTGTAGTGGACCTTGGACCCTTCACCACTACATTGGATCTTTGTATCATTCCTTTGGCTTCTTATGGAGTTGTCTTGGGAATACATTGGTTATCTACACACAGAGTTAGAGTTGATTGTTACAACAAGGTTAAATCTTGTGTAGAAAATTTGGGACTTGTTTTGGTGATAACTGAGTAAGGAGACCCATCGAGCTATTTATACTATTTCTTATATGTAGCTTAAGTGGTGTGTATGACATGGATGTAAGTTGTATGTTATCATAGTTAGGTGATAGGATGAGACCAGCGGACCTTCACTTGATGATAATCATATTTTGAGGGAGTTTGCAAATATTTTTCTGGGAAAGTTACCATGGTTACCTCCCACACATGAGATAGGCTTTCATATTGATTTGGTTCTTGAGCAGAGCCTATCTCACGTGCACCATATAGGATGACCACCTGTGATTTGTGTGAGCTCAAGTTGTAGTTAGAGGGCCTTCTTGAGAAAGGCCTAATCCATCCTAGTGTATCTCCTTTGGGTGTACCTATGATTTTTGTGAAGAAGAAGGATGTATCCTTGTGTTTTTGTGTAGACTACAGACAACTGAACAAAGTAACGATAATGAATTGTTACCCCCTTCCTTGCATCTATGATTTTTTTGATCAAATGAACGGGGCTACGGTGGTTTTCCAAGATATATCTTGAGTCTGGTTATCCTCAGTTGAAGATTGTAGAGGCGGATATCCACAAGACATATTTCCATATGAGATATGGCCACTACGAGTTCACAGTTGTGCCATTCGGTCTAATGAATTCCCCTACGAGTTCATGAGTTTGATGAATAGGATATTTAGGATATTCCAGACCATTATCTTCTCATGTTTCTAGATGATATTTTGATATACTTATGCACACATGAGGAGCACGAGGAGCACCTTCATCGTGTTCTCGTAGTGTCTTCATGAGCAACAACTATATGGGAACCTACGTATGTGTTTTTTTCCACTCAAAGGTTCAATATTTAGTTCACATTATTTCGGGGAAGGAATCACATTCGATCTTTCCAAGATTTGAGCTATCATGGATTGGCCACCACCTACCAAAGGTGTGACCAAGGTATGTAGCTTCATGGGATTGATAGGTTATTTTAGGAGGTTTGTTCGATATTTCTCAGTATTACGCATCCCATCACTTCCCTTTAGAGGAAAGGGAAGAAGTGAATTTGGTTAGATATATGTGAGTAGGCCTTCAGAATATTGAAGGAATTCCTTACAACATCACCCATTCTAGCAGTGCCACATCCACAAGGAGATTTCTTCGTATGCACTAATGCTTCTTTGGTAGGATTAGGAGCCGTATTGATGTACGATGGCCATGAAGCAGCCTTTCGGTCTCACAAACTCAAGGATTATGAGCTTAATTATCCAACTCATGATCTTGAGATTGCAGTAGTTATGCATGCCTTGGTTTGATGGAGACATTTCCTTTTAGGCAGGAGGTTCATTCTAAGGAAATATCACTTGATCTTTGACATCTCTTCACACGACTCCAATCTAAACACCCATCGCGACATTGGATGGAGATTATTTCTACGTATGATATGTAGATAGAGGCATGTGAAAAGGAAGGAGAATGTGGTTGTAGATGCCTTGAGTTATCAGAGGCATTTAGTTATGGCCAAAATAGTTTGTACAGACTTGAGGACTAAGATCTTACAACAACTTCCACATGACAACTTTTACCTTTCAGTTAGAGCAGAGATCAAGTCTCGGAGACCCCTTCAGGGGAAGTTTGATGGATTTGTGTCACGGGTAGATGGTCTTCTCTGGTACAAAGGTCAGATATATGTAACCATAAATGGAGGATTAAGGAAGGATATTCTTGTAGTGGAACATTGTGCACCCTATTCAGCCCATCCAAGGGTGAAGGATATGCACGCTGTAATGCCAAAAATTTCTACTCTCAAAACATAATATAAATAATAATTTACTAGTCAAATTTAAGGTAACAATATATATATTATTTTAAAAAGGGTTTGCAAGGTTAGACATTTCCAAAATTAATAAATTTATTGGTTAAAGTCTTTCTACACAAGCTTGTGAAAGTCATAATTAAATTACTAATTTACTTCCTAAAATATATTTATGGTTCAAAACAATACATTTACCAAGTTCCATAAGTTTAATTATTCATCATGCTAAAAATTTCCTTTATTTTCTAACACAAAGATTTAATTATTTTGCCTACCCACTAAGTGACCCCATTCACTCCATTACCCATGCACTTTATTTTTTTAATTTAAATTTCATTCCCACAAAAACATTCCACTTAAGAGAGGTAGGGTTTAATTTTGGCCATTAGATTGAATCTATATCATCCCTTAGATTTAGGTTGCCCTAAATATCCTTATGAATTTCCTTTTATTCATATTTTCCGCAAAAAAATACCATTTGCTCATCTTTTTGTTTTGTAGGTGTAGGAAGAGGAGGAGGAGGAGAAACCCCGAGAGAAAAAAAGTGCAACCATGGATTAACATTTTCCGGTTTTAGTTGCAAAAGGATTTACTATTATAAGATTCTCATTACTTAATGTAGAGATCCCACCATGGATCTATTTTTGTTATTTAATGTAAACCTTTTTTTTGAGTTCAACAAATGGGGAAAAAATCCTATTTCATTAAATCTATGAATTTTACACATTTGGGTGTCTATAAAAGGATTGAGAGGCTTAAACAATTAAATTTAATTAATTACTAGTTGATGGAAGTTTCGTTTTTGTGGTTTTAAGATTAGATTTAAATTAAATGTATAAAGTGATTAAAATTCCGCCTACTCTGCCGGCGGTCCCGTGACCACTACTCCTGGGTGGGGTTCATCGACCGTCGCTCTAAGATGGGCGGCGCTTGTTAGGAATATTTTAATATTGTGAACATTATTATTGTGTAAATAATGAGTTGGTGACAACTCGTAGAGATCTCTTAGAGAGATTCTAGGTTTGTTGAGTGAGAATAGGTATTGGGAGAGATAAGTGGGATGCTGAATGATCATGAGAGAGATGAGGGATAGAAGTTGACTCCTTACTTTAAGGATGTCATTTACCTATATATGTGTACCTCATATTATTGAATGTTATGTTGAATTGATTGATTAATCGAGCCTTTGGCTCTTCTCAAATATGGGGGTTTCCCCACATTTGGTATCAGAGCAGGTTCCTCTAACCTCTCTAAAAAAAAAAAATTCTTTGGCCTCAAACATATCAGACTATGCAGTGCAGACCATGTGCGGATGTCTTCATTCGATAGGCCATTATTTCTTAATGATAAGCAGAAAGGCAGTGCAGACCACATGCAATTCTGCTATCATTTTTTAATTTTATAGATCTGATCAATCTTTGCATTGGTTGTATTGCATCGACCTTGGAGGATCTGTATTTGTGGAGTCATTGTTTTATTTTCATTGCATCGAACATTGCATATCACAGGCTGCAAAAACCCCAATTCACATCCGGTCTACCCAGCACTTGGAATTTTGGCTTTGAATCCTGCATCGGCAATGACGAGCTCAATATTTGCATCGAGACTCCACTTGGCCCAGCTCCATGATTGGTTGTATTTGGCTTCAGCTAACTCGACACTGCAATCCCTAGTTCCTCATGTGAAATCCCCTACCTTGCGTTTGGGTCCCTTGATCTAGACTGATCTTGACAGAAATCTCTAGATCTCGCTGACCTCAAGCTCCTTGCAACGGCAAGCTCGACATTTTCTCCTCCACTCAAGTCTGTGGTTCAGTGATCGTGGCAATCAAACCTCCTGATATGGCCACAACTCGACAGAGATCATGTTTTTTCAATGTTTTATTCGCTGACTGTGCATCGATCGATCCCTCGACCTATGGCTCTGCGTCCCTAAAATCAATCTCTGGCTTGTCTCAGGCGACTTCAAGATGACTGATGTTTTGCCTTTGAGGGCCACTTCTTGAATTCCAAGTGGACATATGCTGCAACATATTTCAGCAACAAATCACGCATCTCGAGTCTCAGATACAGAGTGTTTTAATGGAATTTGAATTTAGTGACACATCTGTACATTGACCTCCATGGAAGCCTTTACTTTCGGCGTACATAACTCAGGGTGGTATCTCCTCCAAATCGTGGTAAATAGAAAACAGTAAAGGTATAACAGCTCAACATGCAGATCACTAAAATACATTGCGACAGAAAGAATTCGGTGTTGGTTGCTTCATCTCAGTCAATCCACTCGGCACTCTATTCGGCGTCAAATTTCTATCCTTTTCACAACGGCATATGAGGGAGTGGTTTAAGGTTTTGTATTGGTACTTTTCGAAAAGGGGGGAAGAAATATGCTTTAGTTTCGAAAAATCATAATGAGGATGAGATTGTATTTGGATGCATTTTCGGTTGTAACCGACATCCAAGTGTTATATATCTTGGGGGGGCACTTATGAAACGATTCCAAGGATGCGTAATGTTCCTCTCCCCATGTTAGCTTTAGGGGAGTGTATATTTGGAAATAATAATGTTAACAATAGGGGAGTGAATGTTAGGAATATTTTAATATTGTGAACATTATTATTGTGCAAATAATGAGTTGGTGACAACTCGTAGAGATCTCTTAGAGAGATTCTAGGTTTGTTGAGTGAGAATAGGTATTGGGAGAGATAAGTGGGATGCTGAATGATCATGAGAGAGATATGAGGGATAGAAGTTGACTCCTTACTTTAAGGATGTCATTTACCTATATATGTGTACCTCATATTATTGAATGTTATGTTGAATTGATTGATTAATCGAGCCTTTGGCTCTTCTCAAATATGGGGGTTCCCACGCTTCTAAAATCGTCATCGTAGTAAAAGGCAACATTTCGGTTCCCCAAAACATAACCTTCAATAAATGCATTTTTGAATTGTTTTTCTACTTAAGTTGGTATTTAATGCAATATTAATTTTCACTAAGTTATCTTTCATTCATTGTGATAGATTGTTAGAAATATCTAAGTTTTATAACTCGAATTTCCAAATGCATGGTTTTTTTTTCATTAAATCATACAACCTTCAACAACATGAAATGTAAATTTTCTTTATCAATGAGCAGACTTTGAAATTTCTCCTTTCAACCATAAATAAAAATATGATAAATACAAGTTACAATAACATTTTTTTTCAATACAATAAAGTCTAATGCATTTCTTTCAATAAAACTAGTCCTTTCCAACAAGGTATACAACCAAAAGTTCTTTCTACATTCACTAAATCACTACAAATTGGAATAAATGAAATATTACAAAACTTTATTTCAAACATACAAAAGTTACAATCTTCCACTCTAAGTGGGAATTTTAATATGATCAAATTACAAGATAGATATTCTGCAACAAGGTCAAAACACAACTCTTCATTTCAAGGTCTTCTCCCAACTTTATAGCTTCAATCTTGCATTATTCAATTCTTCAAAAACTTGGATCACAATACAAAGAAACAGGATAGCGACGTTCTCTGCCCAAAATTTAATCTAATAAGATGAGAATACATCCTCCTTTTGGCCCTTGAGCTCCAACCAAAGAACAATGAGAAGTCTTGAGAAACATTTGATATTTTTTTAAAGAATGGCTTCCACAAAAACATACAATCCACAAAACATACAACACATTCAATTGAAAGATATGGCCGTCTCAAGGTGCTTTGGGTTTCGGGTCTACCCTGTGAGATCTACATGGATCCCCGCACATTTTTAGAGATTTTTCCACCTCCTTTTACTCCTTAAATGGCACTCGAACTAACACGTGGCAGCTTCCACGAGCCTCTTTTTCTACGTAAGTCACTCCTATTAGCGAAGACACTTTGCCTAATCCTAGACATGTGGAGAGATGACACATGTTTGGGGACCACTTTTGATTCACCTCTTGAAAGAGCGCCAAGAGACACACAGCCTCCTTCCTCGGCTTTGCTTTATTTCTTTGTGTTTTGCCTAAGTCCCTTTTTTTTGGTGGGGCCATATGTCTGACCTTGAACACATGGAGGCTCATCGCATATTTGGTATCTGCCTCCTAATTTTTCCTTTGGAGTTGCGTGGATGAGGCACGTGGAGGCCTTCACATGATTTTGGACTTTTCAACGGCCAAGATTGCTCCCTTTTGATTATGACCATGTGTAGATCCCGTGCTCATTTGGGAATTTTTCTTTTAGTTGCACCTTTGAAAATGCATCCATGAGGCACGTGGAGGCTTCCACCAACCCTCTTATACTTAGCCGATTAAATGGTTGGCTCTGTCCCTTTTTTTCAAACCTACTATTGGACCCTAGACATGTGCGAGAGTTGGTGTTTGTTTAGGGAACCACCTTTGGATTTGACCCTTGAAGGTGAGCCAATGAGACACATGGCACCGTCTGCTAGCCTTAGAATTTTCAATGGCCGATTTAAATTTTTGAGGCTCTGACCACGTGGAGGGCTGGTCCTCATTTGGAGTCCCCGCTTTGGATTCTCGCCCTTGGAATTATGCTGATGAGGCACGTGAAAGCTTCATGCTCATTTGAGGACCGCATTTTGGTCTTGACCTTTGGAGTTGCTCCGATGAGGCACGAGGCTCCTTCCACGACTTTTTATACTTAGCCGATTAAGGGCCTCGAGTGAATGCTTCAGAAATCCCAAAACATTGAGCCTTTTGGATGGAAGATGGAGATGGAAGGAGAGCAAAATGCGAAGGAAGAAATAAGAAGACACGTAAGGGTGCGTGGAAATAAGGCAACAAGGAATCAAGGTGGGTGTTAAGATGTAAGCATGAGAGAGGAAAGTAGAGAGGATGCGCATGTATAGGGTGTAAGGGGACAGAAAAGAAGGTGCCTAAGCTAGAGAAAGATACGAAAGGGGGGAAATTGGAAAGGGAGAAGAATGTGAAAGGAGATTATAGAATTGTGGTGTGAATATCCAACTTAGGAAGGGCATGCGATGAAAGAAAGGAAAGAGGGAAAGTGACAGTAGACCTAGAACTTAGCCAAGTTTGGAGGCATCTAAAGAGGGGCACACGGAAGATTTGCAAGGTGTAGGGAGTGTGTGACCTTTCTGTTTCTATTGTGCAAGGTTTCTTCTAATCGATTTTTCCCAATGGGTGAAATTCAATTACAATATGGAAACTTTTGAGGCCACCGCCTGGTAGGTGAAGAAACCAATGGCTTTGTCGCATCCATTGGGTATGGAGTCATGAATGATAGCTTGATACTAATCTTTAATTTGAAACTTGAACCCGATTGCTTGCACTTGGAACACTTCTAGAACTGGAGTTGATCTCCTAAGATCTACCTCCAATGTACTATGCATGAGTAAAAAAACACCACAACACACACTATGTACAAAACTAAAAATCATACACACCCCAAGTGGGATATGCAGAGTGTGCAAAAGCACTTCTGTTGCTGAAAGAAAATCTACTCCTACACTAACCCTATCACAGAAAAGCTAAACATAGCCTACTATAGGAAGGGAGAAATAGCTTCCCTTTCTTAGAAAATGTGTCCATGTATATGATTTGGCACTAAACATGGCTATTATAATGAGTGAGAAAATGACAAGAGACCAGTCCTCCATCTAAATCATTAAGGTATCAACATCAATCAAAAATACCTCCTCAAGATGATTGACATTGGGCTTTTGGAGGTGTTGATGGTGACCCTTGATGCTTTGATACTCATCCTCATGCCCTCGACTGGTTTTGGCTTCTACATTGGCTCCAATGAAGCCAAGTACCTAATTGGGCATAGTATGGTCCTTTGAATGTGCCCATGGTTCTGAATTCCAACTCCGAAAATGGAGTCCTTCTACGAACCTTCCTAGGTGAATGGTATGGAAGAGATGGGATCCTCGTGCTCTTTTCTTCCTCCTCATGAGAAGAACATGGAAGATCATGATCCTCTAACCTTGGTTCTAGAGGGCCATTATGAGATGCATGCTACTATCCTTGGACACTCTCCTCCCTAGCAGTGGACTTGTGTTCATCAACAAAAACAGACCCTTGAAATGAAAGCAAAAAATCTTCAATAATGTTTTCTTCATTAGGTGGCCTCAACGCTACTTTGATCTCCTCCACTACTCCTCTTCAATGGGACTTGGAGCTGATTTTTCTTCCTCCCTCATAACTCGGTTAGGCAGATTGGATTAGATCAGCATTCTCTTCGACAAAGTGCAATTATGGACATTACATTAAGAGAAAATAGATTACTGATCTTCTTCTTCTTGTTCTCCTTCTCGCTGCAAACTCATCTTTCACCACTTGTGGTTTGACCCCATCCTCCTTTGAAGGTTTAACCATCAAGGGATTTTTATAATCCCAAATCTAAGAGCCAAGATTACCAAGCTTTTGATCATTTCTTATTTTCTTGGCTCTTCTTCTTATTGCTCTCCTTGATCAAGTTGTCGATTGTTTGCTTCTAAAGATGTACTTGATATAACAATAAGAGTAATCGATTGGGTTACAAAATTTTTTGCAATTTCTTGTGGTGGTGGAGGAAGTGTAGATGCTTTTGGTTCTTGTGGAGGGGACTTGAATTAGGAAGGGAAAAGGGTAGAAGAATTGAGGTGAGATCGAAGACTAGGAGATGGAGAAGGGGAACCAACACTTGGGGTAGCAGATGGGAAACTAGACTCATGACACTATTACGATGAAACTGATTGAGAAAGAGGAAAAGAAAATCTATGAGGTGGTGGAATTACCCATTGAAAAGGTCATCTTGTGTCCAACTCATAGGCCTCTATCTCCTTAGTCCATTGCGCAAGTTGAGGCAGCATCTAAACCATGAAGTAAAGCTTCACCTGCGGGATGAAATGTCTTGGAAAAGGGCCTCCCCATTGACAAGGTGCCCTATAACAAATATTGAATGCCTTCATCTATGTTGTAGCCCTTGAGACGCACCATGCTAGCCTCCATTCTTTGAATCTTCTCTAGTAAACTAGCATTCTCCGTAGAGTTGTCACCATTGTATGCATCCCCTTGTTCTTGATAAGATTCATGGCCAAAATGGTTTTGACCCTACTCAAATGGGTAAGGATAATGCTTCGGATTTGATCATAATGCTGATCGGAGGATTTGGGAAATACATTGGAGGCTAAATGCACTCCAATTGTTGCAAGTGTGAGTTCCAAGAGGGAAAGGAAGTCATGATTTCACAACTTCATGCAATGCGAGAAGAGAATGAAAGAGATGGATGGAAATGGATGGGAAGAATGTCTAAAACTCGAGAGTGGGTTTATGACTAGATCGATTCAAAGATGTGCTTGAAAGTGCCTCCAAAGGTTGAAATATTCACCAAGAACACATCAAACATGATGAAGTGAATATGTAAAGATCTTCGCTTTTCCCATTGGACGTGACAAAACTATTAGTGCGGTCGTACGATAGCTTAAGATTTGTTTTGATAATGAGACACCTAAGAAATATGAGAAATCTAACTCAAGTGTCCCATCGAGCGTGCCAAAATTAAGTTAGTGTGGTCACACTATGGCTTAAGATTTTTGTTGATAATGAGACACCCGAGAAAGATGAGAAATCTAACTCCAGTGTCCCACTGTGCATGCCAAAATTGTTAGTCCAAAATCACAAAGCACCCCGAATGGTCTCGATGTGATTTGGGCATCCGATGTGATTGCACAACATTGGACCATCTCTCAAGATGTGGGACTTGCGAACCCGAGATGAACCTCTGCAGAAGGTTGGTTCCTACTCCTAAACTACCTACCACAAGCTATTCTAATGCATGAAAACTATCTAATCCTAATCCAACCTTCCACGGGACCAGGGAGAGAAAGTGCGTGAAAAAAAATCCTACACTAAAATGGTGATACACCGTAGAAGGAGGCTGCGATCACAATCTCAACTACCTAAAATGGAGAGAGGTCGCAAAGGAGAGGGTGGACAAGATACACCATATACCAAAGATATAGTTCACATGGAACACCACTTCAACCCATTAAACACGGCTCCTAAAACCTACTATAGACATCAAGTATGTACAATATAACATACAATGATGAGAGTCGAGAAGAGACAATAAAATAAGCAAAGGATGGACAAAATGCATCACGAAACAAATTTTATTGCTCCAAGAGTTCACACGGTACACCATCAATGAGCAAGAGGCAATAAAATACCATTACAGTTCATGAGAGGAGGCTTAAGCTCCATATTCGACCCTAAGGAAGAAAGAGAGAGGGGGGTAGGAGAGAAAATATGACTAAACTATAAAAATATGCCCCTCCTTTACAATATATACAAGAATAAGAGGAGAGAGAGAAAATTGAATCCTTTTTCAACCACCCCTATAATGCATTGAATCCACCTACGCCAACCACTATAGAAATAATTGAAATCCACCTATAACAATGATGGGCCTTTTATGCAGAACCCATGCCCCCATCGATGTTCCTTGTTGGGAAAGAAAGGAGGCCCATTCTTCATCATGGTGGCAAGTGGGGGACTTGATAGGATCGAAACAGTGGACTGAAACATAATGGTGGTGGGTGAGAAGTTGGCACTGAGATATTTCATAAACGTCCCTTCCTGCTCAAATCCAAGCTTCCAATCGAAAGATATGGCCATCTGAAGGTGCTTCGGGTTTGGGTTCTACCCCTGCAAGATCTACATGGAGCCCCGTGCATTCTTTAAGATTTTTCCTGCTCCTTTTACTCCTAAAATGGCCCCAAAATGACACGTGGCGGCTTCCACCAGCTCCTCTATGTTCTACCTAAGTCCCTCTTATTGGCAGAGACACTTTTCCTTACTCGAGACATGTGGAGAGATGGCACATGTTTAGGGACTACTTTTGGATTCACCTCTTGAAAGAGTGCCGAATAAACATGTGGATCCTTTCGTGGCTTTGCTCTGTTTCTTTTATTTTTGGCTAAGTCCATTTTTTTTTGATGGGCCATATGTTTGACCCTGGATATGTGGAGGCACAACGCATATTTGGGACCTACCTCCAGATTTTTCCTTTGAAGTTGCACAAACAAGACACATGGAGGCCCTTGCAGGATTTTGGAATTTTCAACTCCCACTCTGCTCCCTTTTTATTCTACCCACAAGGTGAGCCTGTACTCATTTGGGAATGTTTATTTGGGTCATGCCTTTGAAATTGTGCCGATGAGGCATGTGGAGGCTTCCGCCGACCCTCTTATACTTAGCCGATTAAACGGTCGGCTCTGTCCCCTTTTTTGGACCTACTGTTGGACCCTAGACACATGGAGAGTTGACACTTGTTTGGGGAACCACCTTTGGCTTCAAACCTTGAAGGTGTGCCGATAAGACATGTGGCACCATCCGCCGACCTTAGACTTTTCAACAGCCGATTTAATTTTTTGAGGCTCTAACCACATGGAGGGATGATGCTCATTTGGGATCCCCACTTTGGATTCTACCCTTGGAATTGTGCCGATGAGGCATGAGCAAGCTTCACACTTGTTTGGGTACCTCATTTTGGTCTTGACCTTTAGATTTACGCCGATGAGGTACATGGATCCTTCGCACGTTTGTATACTTAGCTGATTAAGGGACTTGAGTAAACGCTTATGTGAAGTCCCAAAACTTCAATCTTTTTGGATGGAAGATGGAAAATGGAAGGAGAGCACAATGTGAAGGAAGAAACAAGAAGGCACATAAGGGCATGTGGAAAGAAGGTGATAAGGAATCGGGGTGCATGCTAAGATGTAAGCTCGAGAGAGGAAAGAAGAGAGGATGCACATGCATAGGGTGTGAGGGGACGAAAAGAAGGCACATGCACGAGAAGAAGATGTGAAAGGGGGAGATGGAAAAGGGAGCAGAATGTGAAATGATAGTATATAAGCGAGGCGTGAATATCTAATCGAGGAATGGCGCGCGACGGAAGAATTGAAAGAGGGCGCGTGACAGAAGACCTAGAACTTAGCAAACTTGGAGAGCACCCAAGAACCATAGCTTGAATCTCACAATGGCCCTCTAGAACCAAGGTTGGAGGATCATGGTCTTCCATGTTCTTTTAAGGAGGATGAAGGAAAAGAGCACGAAGATCCCATCCCTCTCATACCATCCACCCAAGAAGATCTATAGGAAAAATCCATTCTTGGAGTTGAAATTTAGAACAATTGGCACATCCATCAGATCAAACCATGGCCAATTAGGTACTTAGCTCCATTGGAGCCAAGGGAGAAGCCAACACTAGTCATGCTCACTTCTAAGCATGAGGATGAGTATCAAAGCACCAAGGATCACCATCAAAACCTCCAGGAGTCCAATGTAAATCACCTGGAGGAGGTATTTTCAATTGATGTTGATACCTTGATGATTTTGGTGGAGGATCGGCCTCTTATCGGTTTTTCACTCATTATAACTGCCATGTTTAGTGCCAAATCATATACATGGCCACATTTTTTGAGAAAGGGAAGTTATTTCTCTCTCTGCCATGATAGGCTTTGTTTAGCTTTTCTATGTTAGGGTTACTGTAGGAGTAGGAGTAGCTTTTTCTTTCAATAGAATAAGTGCTTTTGCACACTCTACATGTCTCACTTGGAGGATGTATGATTTTTTAGTTTTTGTACATAGTGTGTGTTGTGGTGTTTTGTTGCTCATGCACAATCCATTTTTGGGGACACGTGAAATCCCTGTGTCAATAAAATTTTCTACTCTCGAAATCTCATCTTCAAGATTTTCTTATGAGAATTGAGAGTGCAGATAGTGGGGCAGGCTCAGGGTCATTAAACCTAGGTAATCAGGAGTCCATTTCAAGAATAAGGTCAAGATTGCTGTGCCATCATTTGTGAATCCATGCCCAATGGATGCAAAAAGCCACTTATCTCTTCATCTAACAGCAGTGTCCCCGTGAGTCACCAAATTATTTTCTAATTTTTCCCCTTACACAAAATTGATCAAACATGACCTTGCACAGAGAAAATTGAAGGGTTTGTTCACCATGTGAGCCCACATTTCAAATCCAATAATCAAGTTATAGGAAGGCTCAATAATGAAGGAGCAAAGGTTGGAAAAAATGAGGCCAAATGACATCAAAAGAACCGAGGCTCAAAATTTAAAAATTGGGAAGGCTCAAATTGTTAGAAGTTCACATACGGTTAAAAATTAAGGCCTAAATAGCCCAAGTATGAATAGACTCGCGGAAGGTGCCATGTGTCAACTTAGCGCATCTCCAAAGGTTGAATCAAAAAGTGGTCCCCAAGTGTTTGAGAGCTCGCCATGTGTCTAGGGGTCCAAATGGGGGCAGAGACAACAATTGAATCTATCAATAGATAGATCATATGGAAGCCTCCATGTGTCCCAATAGTACAAATTCAAAGGTGCAACCCAAAGAAAGACACCGAACTAGCGCAGACTCTCCACATGTCCAAGGCCCGAGAAAGACAGTCAGCTGTTGAAAAGTCTAAGGACGGGCGGAATCCTCCATGGGTCATCTCGGTGTAATTTAAGAGGTAAAATTTAGAAGCAGTCTCCAAACAAGTGCCAACCCTCCACATGGTCAGAATCTCAAAAAGGGGACACCGAACGTTGAAAATTCCAAGATTGGGATAGGCCTGCGGAAAGCTCCACATGTCTCTTAGGTGCTTCTTCAAGGGGAAAATCCAAAGGTGGTCCCTAAACGAGGGCAGGCTTACCATGTGGTCGACTCAAAAGGGGGACAAATCCAATCGTTGAAAAGTCCAAGGTGACGAGATGAGCCACTTGTCAATGCAGCACTCTGTTGGTGCTCAAAATAATCTCGCCCCATTTGTGCCTTTAGAAATCTATTGATTCACGGCTTCTATCATTTTCTCCTTCCGTGTATTGTGCTTGGTTGGTCTTATTGCCATTTTTAATCTGCTCTTCGGTCAAAGATCATATATGGGTCCGTATTTTTCTCCTTTTTCCTTTGTTCCTCTGGAAAAGCTCTGTATTTTGAGTCTCCCATGCTTTGTTCCTTCAAAACTCACATTTTCCTGTTTTCTCCATTTTCCACAGTCAAGATTTGTTGTCTTTTCCATTTTTTCCCTAAATACTTGAAGAAGAATTAATTGATGTGTCCCTGAGGATTGTGTTTGAGCCTTACAACATTTCTAAAATCTCTGTCCTTGAAGAAAAATTCATTTTTAGGCTCAAGTAATCTTTTGTCTGTATTTTACGAGTTTGATGGGCATTTCTCCGGTCAAATTTACATCATTTCATTGACAAGAGGCATGGCATCCTTTGATTAGATGCAACTCATTTAAATACTCCAAAATTCTATGAAAAATCCTCAACTTTAAAATGTGTCCACGTAGAGGAATGTCACTTGTTTGAGAATCAAATTTTTGGGATGAATTTGAAGTAGCATTGGGAGGACACATGGAGGCTTGGTGGGATGGAGACACGTGGAAGATTCAACTAGGTTTCCCATACTTAGACAAATTTCAAAAGGTTTTTGGGAATCCCATGACACGTGGAGGAACGACGCTCATTTGAAGATCTACTTTTGAGTTTTGCCTTGGAGTAGCACCGGGAGGACACGTGGAGGCTACCACTATTTGGTCTAGACTTAGACAAATTTTTATGCAGTTGGAGTAGTTTGGCAGAACAGGGACATGTGGCGAGCCCACGCTCGTTCAAGGTATCAAATTTTTGGGTGTGCCTAAAGGTGCGCCGTGGTGACATGTGGCAATTTCAAAAGTCATAAGGGGTAGGGAAGCAGACCATTGGAGGCAACTTAAAATTTTTCCTCTTTTCCTCATAAAGGTAATATATCAAAAGTGGCCCACAAGCCCGATGGAGGAAAAAGACAAAATATGTTTCTAGTCAAAGGGGCGGGAAGGTGGATCATCGAGGGAAACTTGGAAATTTTGCCTCTTGTATTCAAATGACTCAAAATATCAAAAAAGCCTAAGGACCCGAGGGAAATAGTCAATTTTTTTCCTCGGTCAATGGTGGGGGTGCAGGCTTTTGGAGGAAAAGTGAAAAGTTTCCTTTCAGGGAAAAGGAGCTTAAGGCGTAAAGGACAAGGGGTTCCATTGAGACACACATTAGAGACTTGAAGCAGAGGGGTGGTGCTGCGGGGGAAACTTGGAAAATTTTCCTTTTTCCAAAAGAGGGTCAAATGATAGAATTTGTTCACGTTTCCTTTGGGACCCACCTTAGGACACGTGTCAGGCCCATTTTCCAGAAGCAGAGGTGTGGAGCAAAATGTAATTTTTATATTTTCAAAGGGTCAAGAAATGTCAAAGGAAGCCCCTCAAGCCCATTTTTGCATCTTCCACGTGGACGGCCCATATTTAAATCAAAGATCAATGGTCACTGAGTGTTAAAATTTTATTTTCTCCCCATTTTTTCTGAAAATTCCTAGAAGTGCGAGTCTTCATCATTTCTTTTTATTTTTACACACCAAATAGAGGGCAAGTTAATATTGATATCTAAAGTTTTGTGGGAAGATCTGGAGGATGTCGTTCACCATTAAAATGGTCTGACTCTCGAGCCCGATCTAGTTTTCCATTTTTCTTCTCCTAAGCACGCAAAAAGTCGATTTGATAGATTAGGGGCAGAAGTGGTTGGCGAATGGATGGAGGCATGTTTTTCCCAAGAAAGGAGTTGAATGAGGGAAGAAATCGAAGAGATTTTCCCTCAAGCACCTGGAGACTTTGGAGATCTGATTCTGCGAATCATGAAAGAATCATGGCGAGCACTAGTGCATTTAAAGTTTTTGTCTTTTTGGAGGAAGGGGCTCTATTGTAAAGGTTATAAATGGCACAAATTATTTTGTGTAAAATGTTGGGAGTTTTTGGAAAGGTCAGGACTGATTTTTTCTAGTAGAAAAAGCTTGACAGAGCCCATCCATTTTGAGAAGCCGTTTAAGAATCCTATATCTCTCTTTTTGTATTCGGTGCTTTTATTTCAAGGTGGTTACAAGTGTACAGACCATTTACGAGCTCGAGATTGTTCTCGTGAAACTTTACCTTACTAACAGACTTAATCAAACTTTGAGTTATTCTATGTTAATCTTGGGCAAAGTGTATTTATTTCATCTCTCGAATGCATATGAGTTGTTTTTATTGTTTCTATTACAATCTTGTACCAAAATATGGTCCAATCACATAGGTCTCAGTCCTTGTGATAGTTTAGTGGCATTTGAAATTTCATTTCTTAGAAGAGCCTTCATCTAGGAGTGGGATAAATGGTTTAAAATCACTTTTCAGTCATTTTGTTGATAGAGATTATGTGTAAGCCTCTAGTTGTACCCAGGTGTGACTTGGTTTAAATCTTGGTTTTTTATTGGGTTCTCTAACTCGAGCCTTCATGATAGAATCCCACAGGTTGTGTGAAAGAGTGCTAATTTGGGCCTCCATTGAAGCACATATTCTATTTGAGGAAACAATTTAACTTTTTGTGGCATTTTGTTGATTATATATTTCCATTTTGCATAAGCTCTCAGGGATTTGATGATTCAAGTTCATCCTGTCTCCCCTCCCACAAAAAAATCCATTTAACAACAATCAATCCTACCTGTACTACCTCTGTTTTTTTGCTTTGTATACCCACACAAGACAAAAATCCTTTTATTAAAGTATGCAGAACATATAAGGTTTCCAAATGCCTTTAGTAACCTTTGCCTTGTTGTCAAGATATCCCCATAATCTGGAAGTGATAACTCATGAGAGTCAGATTTGGAATGTTGATCATATTTTCCCTAAAGTCCTCCCCATTAAATTTATGCAAAAGAAATGTATATATCCCTCCTTTCAAATAACAGAGGTTACAAAATGGATTCTTTTACCTTGGTTTAAAGGCACAACCAAAAATAGTTAGGATAAGATCACATCTTTTAAGGTGCTACCCACTCGTTTTCCAATATTGAGTGCTAAAAGATCGATAGTGCTTTCTTGGCTGCGAAATGACACATATAATCATCTATCTACCTCTAATTGTCCTCTTGAATCCATGATGTTGCTCGACCTTTGAAGGAGATTAAATTTGGGTACCAACATGCTTCCCAGCACCGCTTTCGGGATTATAGTTCACATTCAAGCCACAGTAAACACTTCTTATATGCAATTATTTTAGTTTTCACACCTAGTGCATTAGCTTTCATTTCATACATCTGGGTAAAGAGAGGTTAAAGTCTTTACATTTCCAATTTATAAGCATTGACAGACACTTGGCAGATCATATTTAGTGAATTTTCACAAATAAGGTGGAAATCCTTAGTGGTGACTCCCTGATTGATTTGATTTTGATAAATACCAGTGTCTTAAACCTCTTTCATGTAAGATTTTTACTAATACTTGCAAAGTGGATGGCGAAAGGTCTTTTTTTTGCTAGGGATCCTAGTAGGACATTGTTTCCAGAGCTAGGAAAAGTAAAATCAGAAGGAAGGAAATCCTGGAGAGTTGTGGGAGATCAGTAGATAAGAAGAGGGATCTCTATTGATGAAAGTGATCAGCCTATCATTGAAGACTGCCATTCAAGTGACTCTGAATTAGGTAGCCTCTTTGTGGAATTAAATTCTCTAGGCCGGAGAAGGGCTTTCATTTGATTTTGAAAGATATGCTTCACATTCTACACCTTTCTTTTCATAAGTGGATAGGGATTTCCAAGAATCGAGGACTTTAGAGGGTGCCCATTTTGAAAGCTACACTCATGTGTTCCAAGGACTCTTTGCCCTCATCAATTTGTCACCCCTCCAAGATCACATCCTCGAATCAATATGGCTCATCCCACTCCCATTTGTTGTAAACATATTTGGACCTATAAATTTTGTGGGGATGTCTCAAGTTATCCAAATGCAATACCTCAAGATGTAAGGAACATACTTCCAAAGTTCCAAGGAAACAATGCCATAATCGGTGATCAACAAATTAAAGCTCTTCCTTAATATGATGTAAGACTTTGAGATAAAACATGAAGATGTGTACATCAAACTTTTGTTCACACTCTAGAGGAGGATGCAAGGCACTTTGGTGCACAAAGCACTGCCGATAACTCTATTGATTCTTTGGCTGAGATGAACAATGCATTTAGATTGCAATATGGTGATAGGACTGACCCTAGATTTCTTCTATCAGAGTTTGAAAACATTGAGAAGAATCCCAATGAGTTAATACATGATTTCAACACAACGCTTCAATAAGACCTTAAGGAGATTTCCTATCGGATAAGGCCATGTGATGAATCATGCTTAATCAAATATATTGATGCATTTGATAAAAAGGCTGCATATTACTTAAGAGACAAGAACCCTACCAATTTGAGGAAAGCATTCACTATGGCCCTACAAATAGAGAATAATATCAAGGCAATAGGAAAACCTCCTAAGAGGGATGGTGTGAAGCTAATTAACTCAAAAATCATAAGACAAGCAAGGCTTTTGATTTGGAAGAAGTTGTGAAAACTCTGACAAGGGTTATCAAGGAGATCTCTTACAAACTAGCCCGAGATGAGAAAGGAGTTGGGTAGAGTTCCCAAGGACAACATAGGAAACAAGGCCAAGATAGACCTACAAATCTTCAAAGATTTGATGATAGAGGCAAGTGACCTATTAGATTTAGAAATAGGCAGCCTCAAGGCGAGAGAAACTAAAATGGTGCCTAATCCTTTGGATGCTAGAGTTGTTGTTGTGGAAGAAACAAATGTCATTGATTTGTGTGATAAATGTTTCATGCCCCATGCTCCTTGTGAATAAGATCAACAAGAAGAGAATAAGTTGATGATGAAATTGATGATGAAGACTACATAATGGAGATCCATGCAAGTTCATCAAGGGAAGAAACTTCAACTAAGGTAATAATTTTTAGAACTACTGCTGTTTTTTGGGATTACATCCACCTGGTACCTATTCTTCCTCCTTCTCATACTTTATAAGTAGACACTGTGCAAGCTTTTGAATTTCCCACTAATGATTTTGAATATTTGAGGGCATTAATGATTGAAAAGTATGATGGAGGAGTTCCTTCAGAAGAATATAGGTAGCTATTAATATATGTTGTAGTTTCCCAAGAAAAGGAGCACAACACCAAGTAAAGTTGCTAAGGTGTCACAAGCTAAGTCAAAATTTCCAAGTGCATACCAAATAAACCCTAAAGAAAAATGCATCTGGTAGAGAGCTTGTTTCCCTAAGAAAACTTGTGTTCCTCCCCATGCCCAAAATGAAAAGAATCCCATTCCATCTGATGAATTTTCCAATCTTTCTCCTAGTGCTGCTTTACCCAAATTTGCCCCATATGACATAGCCCAAGTTTTGAGCCAAATCAAAATTCCTATCCCAATTGTTGAGCTGCTTAGGATCCCTGAGCACAAGAAGAGGGCTTTTGAATATTTAGGATTCAAAGGGGAAGAAATCATACAAGGCAGAGATGTAAACAAGGTTGAGATTCCCCTTCTTTACCAGTAGAGTTGGAAAAGCCACAAGTCTTTGGAAGAGCTAGGAGAACCACCGAGGTTTATTTAGGAACTTCTTTGGTTAAATCCCAGCTGAATGTGGATCCATTTTTCACTACCCTGGTTATCAAAGACAAGTTGTTACATAACTGTATGTTTGATTCTGGAGCTTCATGTAATTTCATGCCTCTTGAGGTCATGAATGAATTAGGTATCAAAGTTATAACAAAGCATATGGGAAGTGCACTTCTATGGACTCTAGAGAGGTGCCTTTGGTGGGGTGTGTCAAATATCTTGTTGTGCAACTTGCATCTTATCCTAGAAGGAAATTAAGGCTTGATGTAGTCATTTTTGACTACCCTGCCAAATGCGGGATGTTGTTGTCAAGAAAGTGGGAAACAAGTGTTGGTGGTAGTGTGCAAATGGACATGTCTTATGCCACTATCCCCATTGAAGGAAACTTGGTGAAATTACATGGAGAGAAGAAGATGTTGTACCTGATTGAAGACCCAAGCAATGCATCTTATGAAGTTCTGCAAGAAGATGTTGATCCTAACAACTTTTCGATTTTTGTTGATTTCAAGGAGTATGGAAGTGTTGAAAACAAAGCTCCTAAGTACGCTTTTTTTTCTCGGGAATTTGGTCCATGATTCGGCCTTGAAAAATGTTAAAGAGTTTGACTTAAACAAAATGGAGGAGCTTCGGAGAAAATGGATGGTTTACAAACCGAACAAAGAAGACAAAGATGTATATTTCCGATTGATGAAAACATATCGAGAACCTCTTGGCATGGTCATATCCAGGATGGGAGGTTCTTGAAATTGTTTCCTTGATAGTTTTCTCTAAGTCGGGTAAACATATTTTGTATAGTGTATAGTTTGTTGCTGGTTTTCTATTTTTTGTGTTTTAGTTCATTCTAGTCCTTGGTGACTTGTTTTGTTGGCTTCTCTGTGCGTTTTGGGAGTTGGCTTCTACTTTTCTACCCCTGCAAGGATGACTCTGCTTCCCAATGGATATTTTCACACTTGGTCTACTTTTGTTCTTGTGGTACTCACAGGAGTGCTCATCCCCAAGTTGGAGCCAATGTTGGTTCGAAAATAGTCTCGCCACATTTCGCCTTTAGAAATCTATTGATTCACAACCTTTGTCATTTTCTCCTTCCTCGTATTATGCTTGGTTGGTCTTTAGCCATTTTTAATCTGCTCTTGAATCGAAGATCATGTGTGTATCTATATTTGTCTCCATGTTCCTTTGTTTCTCTAGAAAAGCTCCATATTTTGAGTCTCCTGTTCTCTTTTCCTTCAAAACTCACGTTTTCCCATCTTCTCCATTTTCCCTAGTCAAGATCTGCTTTCCTTGCCATTTTTTCCCTAAATAATTGAATAATAATGAATTGATGTATCCCCGAGGATCATGTTTGAGCCTTTCAACACATTTGAGGATCTACTTTTGGGTTTTGCCTTGGAGCAGTGCTGGGAGGACACGTTGAGGCTTCCACTGTTTGGCCCAGACTTAAACAAATTTTTATGCAGTTGAAGCAGTTTGACAAAACAAGGACACGTGGTGAACCCATGCTCATTCAAGGTATCAAATTTTTGGGACTGCCTCAAGGTGCACCATGGTGACACGTGGCATTTTGAAAATTCATAAGGGATAGGGAAGCGGACCATCGGAGGCAACTTAAACTTTTTCGTCTTTGCCTCATAAAGCTAAAATATCAAAAGTGGCCCGTAAGCCCGATGGAGGAATAAGTCAAAATATGTTTCTGGTTAAAGGTGCGGGAAGGCGGATCATCGAGGGCAACTTGGAAATTTTACCTCTTATATTCAAATGACTCAAAGTATCAAAAAAGCCCGAGGGCCCAAGGGAAATAGTCAATCTTTTGCCCCGGTCAACGGTGGAGGTGTGGGGCTGTTGGAGGAAAAGTGAAAAAGTTTCCCTTTAAGGGAAAAGGAGCTAAAGGCATAAAAGGAAATAGGGTTCCACTGGGACCCACATTAGAGACTTGAAGTGGAGGGGCAGAACGGGGGAAACTTGGAAAATTTTCCTTTTTCCAAAAGAGGGTAAAATGATATAATTTTTTACTCTATATAGCCACATAAGACCAAAATCCTTTTGCTAAAGTATGTAGAATAGATCAGGTTTCCAAATGTCTTTAGTAACCTTTTCCTTGTTCTAAAGATATCCCCATAATCTGGAAGTGACAACTCGTGATAGTCAGATTTGGAGTGTTGATCATATTTTCCCTAAGGTGCTCCCCATAAAATTTATGCAAAATAAAGGTTTATGTACCACCTTTAAAATAATAGAGGTTACAAAATGGGTTCTCTTACCTTGGTTGAAAGGCACAACCTAAAATTGTTAGGACAAGATCACATCCTTCTAAGGTGCTACCCACTCCTTTTCAAAGACTGAGTGCTAAAAGATTAGATAGATTGCTTCTTTGGCTGCAAAATGACACATATAATCATCTATCTACCTCTGAGTGTCCTGTTGAATCCATGATGTTGTTTGGCCTTTGAAGGAGATTAAATTTGGGTACCAATAGATCCTTTAAAAGCAAGACCCGAGGGCGGGTCCCAAACATGCACAAAGCCTCCACATGTGGTGAGTTAAACATAAACCCTCTGCCAACAACAGAACTCACATAGAAAAAAAGGAACCGGAGCAGCCCATGGGCGACGCCACGTGTCTCTTCGGTGTGACTTTAAGAGTAAAAAGACAAGGTGAAATTTTAAGATGCATGGGGCTGCCATGTGGACCTTATATAAAGAGACTCTTTCAAATATTGCGAGCCCACATTAAACGCCTCGACCACGACCTTCGATGGCCATATCTTTCGGCTGGAAGCTCAAAATTGAGTGGGAGAGGAATTTTTTAAAAGCTCTCGGTGCTTCTACTCACCCCACCACTAATTATCCATTCCACTATTTTTGAGTTTGTCAAGTCTCCCACCTGCCACCATGATAAAGAATGGGCCTCCTTTCTTTCCCAGCAAAGAACAATGATGGGGGCATGGGTTCTGCAGAAAATCCCACCATTATTGCATGATCTGGGGTGGTTGGAGTGGTTAGATTCAATGCATTGTAGTGGTGGTTGAAGTAGGATTCGAGTTTTCCTCTATCCTTCTCGTTATTCTTCTATATATTATAAAGGAGGGGGATTTTTCGAGAAGATGGTCATCTTTTCTCTCCTGTCCCCCTCTCTCTTTCTTCCCTAGGGTTGAAAGTGAAGCTTAAGCCTCCTCCCTTGGCTTTGTAATGGCATTTTCTTGCCTCTTTCACACTGATGATGTACTATGTGAACTCCTAGAGCAATAAAATATGTTTTGTGATGCATTTTTTCCATCCATCCTTATTTTATTGTCTCTTCTTCTCTCTCATCATTGTAAGGTATACAATGCATATTTCTGATGTCTATTGTAGGTCTTGGGAGCCATGTTTAATGGGTTTGAAGTGGTGTTCCATGTGAACTCTATCTTTGTTCTATGATGCATCTTGTCCATCCTCTCCATTGCTCACCTCTCTCCACTTCAGGCAGTTGGATTTGTGACCATCACCTTCCTTTTCCCCGTATCATTAATTTAGTGTAGGCTTTATTTTATGCATTTCTCTCTCCCCCTGGTCCCTTGGAAGGTTAGATTAGGATTAGATAGTCTTCCCCGCACTAGAGTAGCTTGTGGCGGTAGTTTAGGAAGAAGAAGAAACCGAATTTCTCCAGAGGACCATATCAAGTTTGCAAGTCCCACAAACCTTGAGAGGTGGTCCAATGTTATGCAATCACACCGGATGCCCCACTCAAATTCGAGGCCATTCGGGGTGCTATTATTTTCACTAACAAATGTATGTTGTATTTTTGTTTAGTGAAAGTTTAAAATGTATTTGTATCTTGAAAAGGAAATAATGAAGAAATGTTGTTGGGATTAGAAATATGTGTAAAATTTTGATCATCTTTAGGGTCAAAAATATTGAATATTTAAGTTCGTAAATGCATTTTTCTTGGAATGAAGATTCTTCTAAGATTATTTTTAAGTTGTGATGGACTTTCTTTTGTTTTCTTTAAAAGAATGTAAGGAAGTTTGATTGAATTAGGAGATATATATAATCCTTGTAATTGCCTGCACCGAGTTGAAATTCATTTCCTACGAAGCATTAAAATGCACGTAGCTTTATATTTGTAAAGTTGGTTTTGTGAAAATAGATCTTACAATTTGGAGACTCTTATTGTTAGTGAAATAAAACTTTCTTGGTGTGATGTTTTGTGGAAAGGAAAATAAAATGAACTGTTTGCTTTGGACTACCTACTTGTGGTCTCTAAGTTAAAGTATTTGAATATAGAGGGAAATAAGTTATCCTTAATATAAAAACACAATATAATTTAGATCATTACCTGATTTCTTAGTAGATTTATTTATCATTGTTAAATATGTGTATTATGTATTTTTATATAAATATACATAATTGAGGAAAAAGTGATTTAATCAGAAATGATCAAAATAATGAGTTCTGTATTTAAACTCTTGTGAGTATATATATATACACACATCTACACACACACACACACACACACACACACACACACACACACACACACACACACACACACACACACACAGATATGTATATGTATATGTATACATATATATATACACACACATAGTAGCTATAATGGATTATGGCCTTCATGACATTATAGAAAGACTATATGTTTACACCTATGATGATTTATTTGAGGACGTCTTCATAGTATGTACTCTCGAAGACAACCAAAGTATTTCAAATGCTACGGTAAATTTATTGTTTTCATTAGAGATGAAGCTTTAAACAATATCTATAAATTGCCTATGTCGGATAGATATTACAATCAACAAAGTTCTTAGGAATGTATGGGTGGATAATAAATCATGGAGGAATTAGGGTCATGGGAAATAGATGAATCAAATGTGAAATAGAAGTCAAAGTTGAAACTAACGATTTCTTCATTTAGGAGTGGAATCAGAGTCAAAATGGTCTTACCAATTAGGCTTTATGGGGAGGAAAATGATGATCATGTGAACTAATCTTGGGTTCCCTTATTAAGAATGATCATGAATCAAAATAAACCTAACTTTGGTGAATTTTTAGATTTCAACTTTAGATATTGCTGGAATGTGACAACTACGGGTAAGAAATTCAACATGTTATCTTATTTTGTAGAAATGTTTTGTGCTTTCTGTGTTTTGATCCATGCTTTCCAAAATGGATGCCCAGATATTTTTAGTACATGTTAATTTTTCCAAACTATCTAACAACAACCATGGGCCACACATTGGGGATATTTGTGACATATTGTATCATATTGTCTATAGTGTAATCTATGGATTAGGACGACCTAGAATCCTTCCCAAAATGAGAGATTATATTAGAAGGGTGGGGATTTATTTTTATTATCGGGAGTTCACTTTGATCATAATAGAAAGGGATCTAGCCCATCCTTACCAACTACCTAGACATGTGCAAGAAATATTAGAATCTATTAAAGTAGTTTATCAATTTGAGAATGGGATAAGGGATGGTGGAAGAGTAGGAATATAAGGCCATGGCCTCGTTTTCCTTTAATATTGGAAAATATAAATGTACTAAATTTCATCCATTAAGAACTTTTAAAAAAAAGTAAGAATTATACTAATCTACATCCCGATATCTAAAGAAATTGAGATCCTAATGGTCATGTGAGGGCCCATCTAAGCTAGATACAAAATAGTTATCCCAAGAATTATATTCATATCTAGATACAATCGAATGAATATCACATGAATCTCAAGTCTACAGAGGAATTCATTAGAAAAATTAAAGAAACATGATGTATAATAGTTGCTCCACCAGTTCAAAATTATCACAATTCACTAGATGCTACATAAAATGATATTAAAAGGAATATTATACGCGTTGTTCCTCATTCTCCTAAAGTTCCAAAATAATCTCGAGAAATACTCAATGTTAGCTTCAATTTTAGAAAAGTCAATTTATTCTTATGTATTAGATGACACCATCAAATCAAAGTATTCCTAAAATGAGAGAGGTTACTTAAGAAATGTTTACTATCTCAAGAAGATGAATGGATGATCCTCTAGAAATAAATGTGACACCAATAATTACATGTTTGGAAAGATCACACCCTTCTCTTGTATTACAGTCAAATATGTTTTCTATATCATTAGCCAAAATGGTTTATTCTTCTCCATCCACTCTTATTATTAAATCACCACCAAACTCTCCCACTTTTTCACTACTTCTCAGTTCACTCCCCAATTTCCCATAAATTTTTATTCTATTCCCACTTCCTTTACATTGCCATTATCAATCACCATGGTTTAAAAACTACAATGATCCTAGTCATGACCACTACATAGCCCATTTAATTGATGGAGATGATCAATTTAGAAGGGTTAAACATTAATATGTCATTTTCCACCAATATCTTCAATTTTTATAGGTCCAACTTTTAGTCTTGGTTATGGTTTTCCATCTATTGGTGAAATAAATTGTTGCAAATGTATATTATATGTTTTAACCAATGGTCACAAGGCTAAGAACCTCCTTCTTTGGTATAAGGAAGATCATGTGTATTGAATGCAAACTAAATAAAATTTGGGGTGGTTGTTATGCCGGAATCATATAAAAGTACTCTAGTAAACTTTGACAAATTTCTTGTATAGTATAAAAGGGAGGATCTTACTTTGAAGAGAGGTAAGGAGGAGACATGGAAATAGATATTGGGGGTTAATGTTGTGAGTAGAATTACAATTTTCACATACATTAACCATAGTAGGTCCAAATTCAATAGGAAGAAATCAACCATATAAGCAATAGAAAGACTAATAAATTGGAGACAGAAACTCCATGAATTCCTTGATAAAAGACATAAATCCCTTTTTCAATTATATAAGATCATATTTGCTTGCAATGTTGGAAAGTAGAGAGTATGGAAGAACATATGAAATGAGAGGATACATAAGAATGTATCTTATTTATCGTAGTAGAAGTGAAATCAGAAAACTAGTAATAATCAACATGTGATAACCCTTAGGAATGAAGAAGTCATTCCAATTTATAGCTTTAAAAATTCCTCTTCCTCTCCCCCATGTGAGTTTTCATCTTACCACCACTTGTGAATTTTCAAATTCCTAGCAAGTAAACTAAGTCCTTTTCTTACTTTTGAAAAGGGGATTTTACAATGTAAATTTAAGTCACTTAAGTGAATAATATGAAAGGGTGAAAAATTACATTCCCAATGAAGAAATATAATTTTAGAGAGAGAGGGAAGGGAAGAGAGAAGTGAAATATGGAGACAGGGGAAGCTTTTTTTGATGAAGAACCTACTTGTGATGGATCTTGAGTAAATGCCTCATGAATGATATTATTTTTCTTTTAACCTCTTGATGAATTAGAGTATTTATATTACAACTCCTTGCTTCTAGTGAGATGTGGATACACTCAAAATTCACCTTTCTCTTCTTGTCTTCAAAATTCACCTCCATGACACATATTTCCTTTTAATAGAATTAAACCTAGGATACTCAAACACCTTCTTTCTCATTTGTTACTCATTGGAAAAAGGAATTTTCCTCCAAACAAAATAATTTCATCTTCATTCAAATGAAAGTACATAATATGAAATCATGAATCTGTCATGTCACTATGATGTTCTACATTGTTTCAAACTTATCCAAGTGCTCTTTCTTTAGCATGAGACGATCAACATCCTTATTTATTTACAAATATCTTGAAACTTACTATTTTTAGTAAGAATTATTTTGAGAAGTCCATTTTAGTTACTTCTTTCTTAATTTAGAAATTTTGAGTTCACGTATGTGCAAACATCGATGTGACAACTCGAGAATGAATTGTTTGCAACACTTACTAATTATAGATAGTAAGGCTTACTATTTTTAGAAGTGGGATTTCCTTGGGTTAGAATGGAATGAAAGTGGTCTCATAAGTTTTGTTATTTCACAAGGATGTTTTCATAAATTGTTAAGGGATTTCAATCTCCATAACTCCGTAGATTTGAAAAATTAGTTTTAATTAAAAATAATGTAGACCACCATTGGATCCAAGGTTGGATTCAATTAAATGGAATTTTTTAGAACAAAATTTTCTTAAAATCTCATGGGGATCAGAAAAGGGTTTGTGAGATATGTGAAACTTTCCATTTTTACATATAAGGTCTCCGACTTATTTTCAATAGCATAACATCAAGGAGAGTGAGATTTTGGAGGAAAAATATGCTTTAAAACACAGAAATTGCTAAGTGTGTATTATAAACATTTCACTTACTTCTTTACACTTTAACTCAAATCTAACCCAACCATGCTCAACATGGGTTTGGTGGAGCTTGGAGCTTGGGTTGCACTAGTGTAAGAAGGCCACGAGGACATCCAAGTAAGCTTTGCACTAGATGGTGACAAGTGTCACCTTGTGTTTTTATGTGAGTGAGATGTAGGGGATATAAATTAGCACTCAGGACCTACATTGTGGTTTTACATGTGTCCGGGGCTAGCTAAAAGGGGAGAACAATTTTTGTCCCCATTCCTCCTTTTCACCTTCACGATAATCCAAAGGAACATAATGTGCTAAAAAATGTGCGAAGGTGGTCTCCATTTTGAAAAATTGGTCTAATTTTACGTTGTGCTCACCAAACTAGTCAAGTCACAAGTTTTAAGTGATGAAAACATATAATCCACAAGGGAGAACAATTTTGTTTCCCCTTATCATATTTTCACCTCAAGGAAAACCCAAGAGAACAACAAGGGTGAAAAATTTGTCTCTAAGCTTTTGGAATGTTAAAGTCACATGCCAGTATATTTTAGGACACCGAGGGTGATTTTTGGCTTCGAGGAAAATGGAATGATGTTTTGGTGTAAAAAATTATATGATTTTGAATCCAAAAGACATGGTGTGATAATACCTACAATTATGAAGATCCAATTATTCTGATGGGGTTTCCCTTTCGATTATAATGATATATGTTTTGAACATGATGTTGGGTTACTATTGAGCTACTAGTTTATTTGTTGTTAATGTGATTTCACTGCGTAAATCAATATGAATATGAAATTTGGTGGCTCCTGGTTTTGTATAACATTTATTTTTTTATAATCTTATGTTTTTGTTTTACCGTCTTTTATATGTGGTGATGTATGTAGAATGTGTATGTGAAATCTCAATCAAGCTTGGATAGCCTTGCAAATACTTTTGAGCATATGTTATTTGAGATCTCCAACATATCGATTGAAGTGTGGAAGCGTTGGTAGAAATAAATAATGAACAATTTAACCTTAGTGCAAAAGTAGCTCTATCTAGTTTTACTTATATGACACATACCAATACGAATAGATCTCAATAATTATGTAATTTATTCTCCTACTCAATTTCTTCATTTAGACTATTTCAAGATATATTACTAGCTCTTTCCAAACTAGGAATACAATTTTATTTTATTTATGGAATTTTTTTGAATAATGAAATAAATATCGGGGCATACATATCTCTTATGGAGTTTGCAAATCAGATACATTTTGAATTGCAAAAAAATAGTTTTCTTTCAAAATTACATTCTTTGTGAATTGATTATTATAACACATTGAATACCATCGTTAATGTGTTGTCGATGGTTGCACCCAATCCAAATCATAATCATTGATTTTTGAATTAAAGATACTTAGGGAGAGGAAGTGGAGCCAAAAATGTCAAAATGCCAAAAATTGTTAGCAATAGGTCAACAATTTTATAGTTAAGAGTCATGTTACTATTCAACTAAATGAAACAAATGATAAATGATCCCAAAGAGTGAAAAAAGTTTTAACCAAATTCCTTTGTTCATATTGTCTAAATGTGGAATTAATCAAGCTTTAGAGAAACCAATACCTCAAAAAAAAAAAATGAAATATTACTATCAATAGAATAAAATTGTTCAACCCGGACTTAAAAATGCAGGCTTACATATCAAGCGTAACAACATCATTTCAAAACACCATATGATCATGAGCTCAATTAAGAATGAAATCTTGTTTGTAATTGAAGACGAAAACAATTTCTTGTGAAAATAAATTTTTAAAAATATGTTGGAAAGCCATATTTGGACGGTCATACATCATAACTCAATTTCTCAAGATCACATATTATTAAACAAACAAAAACCATTTATTTGTGAAAGACAATCTATACAATAAATGCCTATGCTTTCATGCCTTTTTTTTCAATTCTTATGCCAACCTTAAAGCTTCTAAATATTGAAGATTGATTTAACTTGAACAAATTATTGAGATCATCTATACAAAAATTGCAATGGCTTGGCATGTCTCTTTTTTGAACTACTCATCGTCATAACATATATGCTACTATCTTAGATCAATGACGGGTCAAAGACATGTCACGTTGTTAAGGAAGTCCGTAACACACACAGTCATACATAAAAGGAATTTTTATTTACATTTTTGCTTCAGTAATATAGGTGTAAATATGTATATACAGCCAAGCATAAACAAGTCCGCTAAGTCAAAAAATTGTGGTACAATTATATAAGTGTTTAGGCTCCGTATCTACTATTTCTAAAAGTAGATATGCAACATTAGCAAAAATGGCTATGATGATTTCGAATGTGTATATGTTTATTGCTCTCAGTCGACTTCACTGCCACTCCGAACAATATTACGCTATATAGTAAATATGAGAACTTAAATCTTATGATTGAATACTCAACTAGTATTATCATTCGTTCAGTCATTATCATTATCAATACAAGATTAGAGACTTCTAACTACACATTTTGATGTATAATTTCTATTTTTACTTGTGGGATGTAGATTGGAAAATACGAAACATATTATAGATGTTAGTATTTTATTGCAGGGCATTAACAACTATGTCTCACAAAAATTGAGGCTCTGATGATTTTTGTTATCGGTCTTCTACGCTGCTGGACAACTTTCATTTCAATACATGCAAAGAAGATGCTGGAAAATATTTCCCAATTTTACTTATACTTGCCAGTTATATTTGGAAGAAGTACCTATGATGGCTTTGACAAAGACATTTTTAATCAAATTCTCAATGCATATCGCTATCCATATTTATTATTGCAATTCTAATAAAATTAGAATTGATCCTTACATATTTAATTTCACGGTTGCAGATATTAGAATTTCTGTTTTTGAGATAAGCATCCATATCATTATTAATGACTATCAAGAGGCCAAAAGTGCTTGAGATTGTTTTTCAGGAAGAAAAACAAATTGTTTGGAGTCATCAGCAGACCAGATGAAGATGCCCTCCAGTTTCCCTCTTTCCTTCAAATCCTTGCACGCGTCGAAGAATCCATCCTCTGGTTGGAGTCCACCTGCAGAGGTATCCGTGGCAGAACTGACCAGTATTTTGCCGCCCCTGTAATTAGATTGTTGAGTGTCGTAGTGGTCGAGAAAATCATCAACGGTAGTGCCCTTATCGTCTGCATAGAATTGGAAGTTTATGTAGTCTATGAAGCGACCGTATTTATTCCACAGTGCCTGATAATGGGTCTGCACTGACCCTCGTCCTCGAAAGGAGCGATGGACGCTATGGAAATCAGTTTTTTCTGCTTCAGTTGTATTATTGCTGACAGAGTCGAGACGGCGTTATTAACCCAAGAAGACACAGAGGAGGGCTGGAATTGCACGCTAGTTTTGTCCTCTCCTATGATGTCGCCGCCAAGGCTGACGGCCACCTTGACGTTCTTATGCTTCGACTTGACGGCCAACACGTCAGCTGGGCTCAGATTTTCCTCGTCCCAGAAGACGCTGAATTTGCCGTTTGTTGGAGTTTGAGAATGAGCGGATGCGGTGTAGTCGATGGCAAATGACAGAATAAAGTGAAACTCAACGTCGTCATCGATTGGCACCTCAGAGAACTTAACGCCCAGCCCCTCCGCGCCAATGTATTCCCTGAATAGTTTAACGTTTTCACCTGCACACAAACATGATGATGAATCACGTAAATTCCTTTTTAATCCACAAATCAATTCACAATCTTATTAACTGTGAACATTCTATAACTGGTACTTATTTATTTATATAATAAATGCAATGGCTTACATTGTGACTTAGGAAGAAGGAGAAAAATCACGGTGGCGAAAAACATGATGTGAATCTCCATGGTCGCTGGCGATTACTGGCTGTTACATTGAATAGCTTTCATACGCCTCTTATACTCTCTCTATTTTTGAGTAACATATGTTGTGAAGGAAAAAGCAAAGCCGGAAATTATTCTATGATGGCTTCATGTCGTTTTTACTTGTCATTAATGCTCGTGTGTTTTACTCTTTGTTAATTGTGATCATGTCCCGCTCTTGTTTTTTTAAGTTTGCACTTCGAATTATCAAGAGAACCACCATTGAAAATATAAATGCCATCCGGCAGCCGGCAATCAAAGACTAAAAAAGTTTACAACCAGTATATAGTAAAGATAATAGCATGAGTGTTTACCCTAGGAATGAAAGCGGAACATTACATATGGAAGAGAGTTAATGAAGGTGTGGGAAACTCTTGGAGAGAATGTAGGCAAACCTCTTCCTTGCTTGTGTAAGTCGGAAGTAAACCACATGTGTGTGTCGTGAGCCGTTTGAAGGAGAAAGGGGGTGTGATGTGTATAACCTCAAGCCAACATACTCTAAAGGTAACTCTAAAAGTAAAGCCCTTATCATTCGACACTATGAACGTCAACATTTGTTTTTGTAATGCCAACCATTTTGTTCCGTGGATAACAAAATCCCACGCCATTTTGAAAGGAGATCATTTGTGCTTGCAAATAGAAACTATAAAGATAGGGCCATTTTCAAGGACTAATCATTTCATGTGGGACTGATGATGTTGTTTAATATGATAACCACAAAACATCGGGGTTTGATGAAGTATTGTATCTTGTATGTTTTACATTAAAAAGGGAAAGGACAACATGTAATGAACAAACTATGCACAATTAAAGACGCCTTGAGCCGTATGATGCATGCTATAGGAATTTCTCCCAAATCGATGATCAACAAAAATGCTTGAAAACAAAAGGCGTACAATTAGAAAGAAATGACATAAGGAAGTAAGAGTGAGTATTGTTGATTTCATACACACTATGGATGCATTGTTTAGTGAATATAGATGTTCTTCTTCTTTCTTTCTAATACTAAGAAAAGGGTCAAGAGTTAATTAAATGAACTTTTAAAAAGAGAAAGGAGGGGATATGTGCAAGTTTTGAGTTGTTCAACACTAGAAATAAGCTGTAAAAATAGGTCCTCATAATAATAAAATATTTAATGAGTTAGACTCTAATGAACTCTAAAATCCTCATGTCTTTACTTCCCGTTTTAATATTTCATTTCTAGTTGATTTACTTTCTACTTGAGTGAATATTTTAACTTTGTGATTATTTTATGAAATATTCTTAGAAACTAAGTCACTCTAGTGTCACTTTGAAAAATAGTATTAAATTATCTTATCTTAGAAACCAATGTAAGTTTTTGAATTACAATGTAGTTCCCATAAAAGATAAATTTGAACAAACAATTTTTTTGACCAATACCTTAACAACATCGTTCTTGAAGTTAATAGTGTTAAAATGGATGGTGGGTTTGGAACAGGTTCTTTGAGTGTGCCCTTGAGGAATTCAATAAGATCTAAGATGCAAAACAACATTTGGACTGCATTGTGGCCACATTCAAACTTCTCCCCTACACATAACACCATTTCCATTCACAAGACATGATTTCTTGCACCTCATTCTAGCAATTACATGTCAACCTAATGCTCCCAACACTTCACCAAGCAATTGACTATTCCAAATAAGCAACGCCAATGTAGTGCCCAACACATTTAATAAAATAAATCTAAAACAAAAGTGTGTGAAAGTCATGGGGAAGAGAATCAAGAGGCGTAGATAAAATTTTAAAATATATGGGTGGAGGACGGTGGTCTATGTCGGGTAGTGTCGTGTGGGAGGAGATCGACAATGCATCACATCCTTAGCAACCTTTCGGTCTACTATTTTCCTTGCTAAATAATACAATAACTTTACTGATGATCTCTAGTTGTTAACCATGACCAACCCATGTTAACACTGAAAATTTAGCATATAATTGGATGGTGGCAACAAGTGCAGGCCTGCACACTAACATAATTAAATAAATAGAATTTTACGATAGCCGTACCAAAATGAGCTCTTCTAATAGCCATCTAAAATCAATCCATTCATGTTTAATTCAGCCTTGTGCATGGAGGTAATTTGTATCCTCAACAACTCCTAATTTTACTATGTACAAATTGGTTGATTTGGGTTTGTATCTATAGAGGAAGCGGGTTAATGTCTTTGAAATTATCTTCTACTGCCATTGTTTTTTTTTGTATGTAGTAGAGAATAAGAAGATTGAGGATTAGGAGGCACATATTATTTAGCTGTTGGTTTTGTTTCTTTTGTTTATGTGTGCCTATGTTGCATGCATTGTAACCTTAGTAACACCATTCTCATGCCAAATGAAGGATACCACTTCATTTTCCTGCTCTTTTAATTTTATTTCGAGTAGTCTTATTGATTTTGTAATGCCAACATTTTACACACACAAAAACACATCATTTGTTTAATTGCATCTTAGTTCGATTAAAATTCCAAGAACATTATTGTGCAAGGATAATTTTCTCCTTTTTCGACCTACTAATTCTTAAGTTCACTCCACTTTTAATTTACTGATTCTAACATTATTGGGTGTTTCTTTATCATCGAGGATGGAACAGGTGTTTGGTGGAGCATTGAGGAGTGGAAGATCCACGTGGACTCAAAAATGGTTACTTTCGAGCTCTTTGAGGAATAGCTCAAGAGTAGATACAAATTCGGAGGTTCATCTAGTAGAGGATAGATGAGTTTCTTGACCTAAACTAGGCATCCATGATGGTAGCGGAGTATGAGAGACAGTTTCTAGACTTTCTTCGACAAAATACATGCAAGATGAGAAGGTTACGATTCATAAGTTCATCAGGGGCCTCAACTTGGATTTGGGAGGTGCAGTATGGATACGGTGTCCGTAGACTTTAGCTAAGGCCGTTAAGAAGACCTACATTATAGAGAGACCATGGGGAAGAGACAACGGGATAGAGATAGAGTGAGGAGACATAATCAATAGATGTAGGATAGTAGGTTGATGGGGTCATCTACTCCTCATGGAAAACATGGTTTCGCATAATCTTCTTTCAAGCCACCACTTCATACACCTCATCGGCCATCGATGAGACTCGTCCACCATTTAGACCCCCATAAAGATTTGATACTTGAGAGAGGACGAAGTATAGGGCCTCCTCCTAAAGGATCCATCAAGACAAAGGGAGCGCTGAGAGCTCGGTCGGTAGGAGCTCATCGCGGTGACCATAGATGTCCATGGAAAAATAATCATGATCCATAATATAGATCACTAGAGTACTATTGAGCTGTATCTCATTGGAGGGTACCAAGCAATAGTTATGGATGTTGGGTACTTGAAACCATTGGAAAGAGTGCCCAGAGAACTATAATAACAATGGTAAGACACCTATTTCAAATCCTATAGTCGGTGATATGAGACATAGCCATCGATTTATGTGGTGGTTGAGAACTACCAGAAGAGAATTAGGGTGCAGTGATAGAGACTACATGTAGCATTGGTGGTATCACTACTTCTATATTGTTTTATTCTGAATCTTCTGATTCATTTATTGCACCATCATTAGTAGAGTGATGCGGAGTTGGTGGCGATTAGGCGGGGCATTAGTTGGAATGTTGAGATGGCTTCTGGAGCCAAAATCTCAATTGACTCCTTAGTTAAGGAGTGTGTAGTGGACCTTGGACCCTTCACCACTACACTTTGGATCTTGGTATCATTCCTTTGGCCTCTATGGAGTTATCTTGGGAATACATTGGTTATCTCGCACACGAGTTAGAGTTGATTATTACAACAAGGTTATATCTTGTGTAGATAATTTGGGAGTTGTTTCGGTGATAACTAGAGTAAGGAGACCCATCGAGCTATTTGTACTATTTCTTATATGTAGCTTAAGTGGTTTGTATGACATGGATGTCAGTTGTATGTTATCATAGTTAGGTGATAGGTTGAGACCAGTGGACCTTCACTTGATGATAATCATATTTTGAGGGAGTTTGCAGATATTTTTCTTTGAAAGTTACCATGGTTACCTCCCCCACGTGAGATAGACTTTCATATTGATTTGGTTCTTGGAGCGAGCCTATCTCATGTGCACCATATAGGATGACCACCCCTGAGTTATGTGAGCTCAAGTTGTAGTTAGAGGGCCTTCTTGAGAAAGGCCTAATCCATCCTAGTGTATCTCCTTTGGGTGTACCTATGATTTTTGTGAAGAAGAAGGACGTATCCTTGTGTTTGTGTGTAGACTACAGACAACTGAACAAAGTAACGATAATGAATTGTTACCCCCTTCCTTGCATCGATGATTTTTTGATCAAATGAAGGGGATACAGGCTTTTCCAAGATATATCTTGAGTCTAGTTATCCTCGATTGAAGATTGTAGAGGCGGATATCCACAAGACATATTTCCATATGAGATATGGCCACTACGAGTTCACAGTTGTGCCATTCGGTCTAATGAATTCCCCTACAGTGTTCATGAGTTTGATGAATAGGATATTTAGGATATTCTTGGACCATTATTTTCTCATGTTTCTAGATGATATTTTGACATACTCATGCACACATGAGGAGCACGAGAGCACTCCATCGGGTTACGTAGTGTCTTCATGAGCAACAACTATATGGGAACCTACGAAGTGTGTGTTTTTTTCCACTCAAAGGTTCAATATTTAGTTCACATTATTTCTAGGGAAGGAATCACATTCAATCTTTCCAAGATTTGAGCTATCATGGATTGGCCACCACCTACCAGTGTGACCAAGGTATGTAGCTTCATGGGATTGATAGGTTATTTTAGGAGGTTTGTTCGAGATTTCTCTTGTATTACGCATCCCATCACTTCCCTTTAGAGGAAAGGGAAGAAGTGAATTTGGTTAGATATATGTGAGTAGGCCTTCAGAATATTGAAGGAATTCCTTACAACATCACCCATTCTAGCAGTGCCACATCCACAAGGAGATTTCTTCGTATGCACTAATGCTTCTTTGGTAGGATTAGGAGCCGTATTGATGTACGATGGCCATGAAGCAGCCTTTGAGTCTCACAAACTCAAGGATTATGAGCTTAATTATCCAACTCATGATCTTGAGATTGCAGTAGTTATGCATGCCTTGGTTTGATGGAGACATTTCCTTTTAGGCAGGAGGTTCATTCTAAGGAAATATCACTTGATCTTTGACATCTCTTCACACGACCCAATCTAAACACCCATCAGCGACATTGGATGGAGATTATTTCTACGTATGATATGTAGATAGAGGCATGTGAAAAGGAAGGAGAATGTGGTTGTAGATGCCTTGAGTTATCGAGAGGCATTTAGTTATGGCCAAAAGCAGTTTGTGCAGAGACTTGAGGACTAGGATCTTACAACAACTTCCACATGACAACTTTTACCTTTCGAGTTAGAGCGGAGAGATCAAGTCTCAAAGACCCCTTCGGGGAAGTTTGATGGATTTGTGTCGGAGGTAGATGGTCTTCTCCGGTACAAAGGTCGATATATGTAACCATAGATGGAGGATTAAGGAAGGATATTCTTGTAGTGGAACATCGTGCACCCTATTCAGCCCATCCAGGGTGAAGGATATGCACGTTATGCGCCAAAAATTTCTACTCTCAAAACATAATATAAATAATAATTTACTAGTCAAATTTAAGGTAACAATATATATATTATTTTAAAAGGGTTTGCAAGGTTAGACATTTCCTCAATTAATAAATTTATTGGTTAAATTCTTTCTACACAAGCTTGTGAAAGTCATAATTAAATTACTAATTTACTTCCTAACATATATTTATGGTTCAAAACAATACATTTACCAAGTTCCATAAGTTTAATTATTCATTATGCTAAAAATTTCTTTATTTTCTAACACAAAGGTTTAATTATTTTCCTACCCACTAAGTGACCCCATTCACCCCATTACCCATGCACTTTTTTTTTTTAATTTAAATTTCATTCCCACAAAAACATTCCACTTAAGAGAGGTAGGGTTTAATATTTGGCCATTAGATTGAATCTATCTCATCCCTTAGATTTAGGTTTCCCTAAATATCCTTATGAATTTCCTTTTATTCATATTTTCCATAAAAAAATGCCATTTGCTCATTTTTTTTTTTGTAGGTGTAGGAAGAGGAGGAGGAGGAGAAACCACGAGAGAAAAAAGTGCAACCATGGAAACATTTTCCTAGTTTTAGTTGCAAGAAAGGATTTACTATTGTAATATTCTCATTTCTTAATGTAGAGATCCCACCATGGATCTGTTTTTGTTATTTAATGTAAACATTTTTTTGAGTTCAACAATTGGGGAAAAAATCATATTTCATTAAATCTATGAATTTTACACATTTGGGTGTCTATAAAAGGATTGAAAGGCTTAAACAATTAAATTTAATTAATTACTAGTTGCTGGTAGTTTCCTTTTGATGGTTTTAAGCTTAGATTTCAATTAAATGTATAAAATGATTAAAATGCCACCCTATGCGGGCGGCGGTCCTGTGACCACTGCTCTCTACTGGGGTTGGTTTATCGATCGTCGCTCTAAGATGAGCGGTGGTTCTAAAACCGTTCTTTGTGCACAAGGCAGACATTTACATGTCCCCAGAAAAAACCTTCATAAATGCATTTTTGAATTGTTTCTCTACTTAAGTTGGTATTTAATGAAATATTAATTTTCACTAAGTTGTCTTTCATTCATTGGTTGATAGATTGTTAGAAATATCTAAGTTTCATAACTCGAATTTCCAAATGCATGGTTTTTTTTTCATTAAATCATACAACCTTCAACAACATGAAATGTAAATTTTCTTTTATTGAACATACTTTGAAATTTCTCCTTTCAACCATAAATAAAAATATGATAACTACAAGTTGTAATAACATTCTTTTGCAATACAAGAACTTCTAATCCATTTCTTTCAATAAAACTAGTCCTTTCCAACAAGGTATACAACAAAAGTTATTTCTTCATTCACTAAATCACTACAACTTGGAATAAATGAAATATTAGAAAACTTTATTTCAAACATACAAAAGTTACAATCTTCCACTCTAAGTTGGAATAATAATATGATCAAATTACAAGATAGATATTCTGCAACAAAGTCAAAACACAACTCTTCATTTGAAGGTCTTCTCCCAACTTTATAGCTTCAATCTTGCATTATTCAATTCTTCAAAATCTTGGATCACAATACAAAGAAATGGGGATAGGCGACGTTCTCTGCCCAAAATTTAATCTAATAAGATGAGAATCCATCCTCCTTTTGGCCCCTGAGCTCCAACCAAAGAACAATGAGAAGTCTTGAGAAACATTTGATATTTTTTTTAAAGAACGGCTTCCACAAAAATATACAATCCACAAAACATACAACACATTCAAATGGACATTCTCAACAATATTTAAAACTTATTAACAACACATATGCTTGAAATTAATCCAAAAGGAGAAAGGAATATGGGAACCACCTCCTTTTTCCTCCCAAGTGAATTAGGAGATCCACCAAAATCCTCCATTTGCACAATAAAAAACATTCAAATGCATCCTTATCTCTCCCCTTGCAAATATGCAAAAATATTTCCATGTTTTTCTTTTCACTCCCCACAAGTAGAAATAATAATCACACTCCCTCAAAAATGCATGCCTCACATCTCCCTTTTCCCTCCCCAATGGTCTCATACTTACATCTCCCACACCTTACTTAAGGAAAACTACCCAACCAAAAAAAACCACATTCAAAACACTCATACAATATTCAATAAGCACAATTTTTACATGCAAATGAAAAAAATAAAAGAAGACAAGTGGAGATCCTACCTCTCTATCAAGCTTCCAATAATATTCACTAAAACTAACTTTTAACACCTTCAAGCCAAACACAATCCAAATTGCAATCTCCAACAAGCTCCCAATTCCAAAAGTGCAAGAGAGAAAATAAAACAAGTAACCCAAAATCCTGCAAATTCAATCAATAAATAGAAATGGGATGTCAGTATGATGAGGTGGATCCATTTAGGATGTCACTTCATGATTCCTACATTCAGCACATAAGTCAAACACCATGCCCAAGATAATAAATGAACATGTAAGACTTATGATATGCCCACATGACACTCCAACTTGCACACCATGCTTATCAAGGAAAAAAAATTGTGGTGAGTCGGAAAGTGCAATAATTTACCCATTTTACACTCAAAAATGCATAAATAATCCTAAAATTAACTCCCCATACCATAGGCATAATTTTTGGATGAATTTAAGAGGCATGGGAAAATCTGAGTTTGTCCCACAAGCCTCCCAAATCAAAATCAGAATTTTGAATTTGGGAAAGAGTACACAACACAAAATCCAACACAAATATAGCTTACATCCACAAGATTTCAAGGACCATCTCCCCTCATAATTATCCAATTATCACATTCTTTTTTTAGTTAAAAAATTAAGTAGGATTAGATAATTGAGACACATTAATAATTGCTAATAAAGTGACTAGAATTTCCCAATAATTAAATACATATAACACAAAATAAAACACACAAAAATTAAAAGAAAGGGAAAAACATTACACCCAATGGCCACACATGTGAAGTCACCCCCATGGGAAACCTCCTAACTATGCATGTAATAACACAACATAAACATTAGACACAAGTTTTCAAATTTGGTCATGTTGCAAAACACCCAACATTCTTCTATGGTTGGTCACCTATCCCCTTTCGATGTATGATATAATGTTCCTGCAAACACAAAAAAAATGCGTCTTTGGCCTCACGGCTGCATCAACAACATCAAGAAATAATATATACATAGTGTTGGTGCTCAATTTAATCTCACCTGTTTGTTCAAAATTTCTCGATCTGCATGGTTTGAACTATTCTCTGTCTCCCCTGTAATGGATGCGTGAAGGTATTATATTTATCAATTTCTTGTTGTCAAATAATTTTTATGGTTGTGGATCATGTCGTGGCTGGTAATGTTTACTAGTTTCTTTACTGTGCATACTAGTTTGTAATTTGGGCGTGAATGCTGGAGTATCCCCTTCTTTTTATTTTTCATTTTTCCATGGTCGTGTTTTCCTATCAAATTTTGTCCCAAAATCCATGGATACTTGGTCTTTTCTGATTAGATGCAGCACGACGGGTCTATTTGGTGAGCTTGTCACTTTTGTTACATTTGTAAAAATACCAAATTTGTCCCGTGGGCCCGATAGTTTCTAATTAGCTATTCAATGATGTAAAGTGGCAGAGAAATTTTCTTACTTTGACCCCGAAGAGAAATTTTCTTACTTTTACCTCGAAGAGCAATCTTCTTACTTTTACCTCGAAGAGCAATTTCATATAGAACACCACTTCAAACCCATTACACATGGATCCCAAACCATGCAATGAACATAAGAAGTATGCATTGTATACCTTGCAATGATGAGAGGTGAGAAGAGAAAATAAAATAAACAAGGATGGAAAAAATGCATCACAAAACATATTTTATTACTCCAATTTTCTTACTTTGACCCTAAATATGTACACATGTCATAAGTTAAGCCATTGCGGAAGGTTTGTCAAATTTGTGTTTTGAGGCATTATGGCGAAAGGATTGAAAATATAAAAGGAATACCTAAGGCCCACAAAAGGACATGTGGTGGTTTGAAAAGTCAAAGGCAAAGAGATGTATCGTCGGAGCATTTTGAAGATTTTGGACTTTTTATGAAAAGCGAAAAATGTGTGGTTTAAGCCGTGATTCCAGGGGACAAAATTGCCAAAAAATGCACAATTTCTTTAAGTGATACAAAATGTGAAAAACACCCCCAGTCTACTTCAACTCAAATATTTTCCACATGGAGGACCTACGCTCATTTTAGGATCCACCTCTGGGTCTTACCTTTGGAGTTGTGCTAAGGAGACACGTGGAGGCTTCCGCTGGCTCCTCTTTACACTTAGAATTTTCAAGTGTCCGGTGTAACTTTTTCAGACCTAGGACATGTGGAGAGCCTGCACTCATTTGAGGTCCTGCCTCTAAACTTCATCTTTGAAGTTGTATTGAAGAGACACGTGGAAGCTTCTGCTAGACCTTCCCATGCTCTGAATTTTCAGAAACCGGTGCAACTCTCTCGGGTTCTAAACATGTGGAGGGCCCGTGCTCATTTGGGAACCTACCTCTAGACTTCACCTTTGCAGTTGCACCAAGGAGACATGTGGAGGCTTCTATTGGCTCCTCTTTTCACTTAGCCAACTCGGACTCATGTGTGCAAGTATGTGGTATAATCCATGCGAGGAAAATCATTTCTGTGAGGCACTAATGTAGGTATCCATGCGAGGGCACTCATTTCTCAAGGTGTATTCTCAAAGGTGAAAAGGATTTCTTGTCATATCAAGCCATATGGAGCCACTGAGAATCATTAAAAAGGGTATTTCTTACACGATAGAATAAAAGAATGATTAAGAAGACTGTCAAAATTTATGACATGGCATCCTAGTTATAGTTGAGGGACTGAGAAACATGATCAATTCATGATTTATTAACCGGAAAATTTTTGGTGTAAATCTATTAAACATCTCTGAACAAACTGTTAGAGTAGGTATTTACCTTAGCTCATGTTCACCTAGGTACTTTATTTACCTTTATTGTATTTATCCTCACCCACTTATGTGTGTGGATATTTATTTATCTTATTTAGATATTAGGAGATATTATCTAGTTGTTAGGTATAGTTCTTTCCTTGATCTATGGTATTGACTAGATCCTTGATGTCTAGTTCTCTCCTAAATCTATGGTCTTGACTAGTTCTTTGATGACTAGTTATTTCCTTGATTTATGGCTTGATCTATGACCTTGACTGATTCTCAGATTATTATTCCTTGCTTATTTAAGTAAGGCTCATTCTCAATGTATTGCATTGAGTTCCATAATGATATATGATATTGCTTCTCATTTGTTTGCAAAGGTTTATGTAAAGTTATTACGCGAATTACTTTCATCTTATTGATCGTGGTGTTTAATTAGCATCTGTGTTCTTGGCTTGGTACGATCTGGTTATCGTTCCTTTCACAAACTTGTAACAAACAAAGGATTTCTCAAATATTCTTTTTGGGGAAAAATTTGGGATGATTGAGCGAGTAAAATTGTATAAATGCAATGAGAATAATCTTACAAAAGGTCGGGCGATTAACTTTTCTTAGAAAATTTGAGAGAAACCATTTTCTTGAGAGACCATCTCGAGAAACCTATTTATCTCCTCTGTTTTAGATTTAATTGCATCAAGATGGTTGTAAGTGTACAACCATTGATAAGATTTAAGATTGTTCAAAAAACTTTCCCCTCTTGATGAATCTCATGAACCTCAAATAAATTTGTGTTGATCATGAGCATAATTATGTCTCCTTGTATTTCAGAATGTTTTTCAAATAGTTTTTCTTCTTCTTATTGCAATCTTATGTTGAAATCCCTCTGAATGACACAAGATCTCATCTGTGTGTTAGTATTGTGGCATTAGCAATTTCATTATGAGAAGATATTTCATCTGGTAATGAAATAAACAATTTAAAATCACTTTAATTTCACTATGTTGATAAAGATTGTTTGTAAGCCTATGAGTGTATCTTAGGCGTGATGAATCATGGATTTTCAACATTTAACTAAGTCTTTGCACGAGCCTTTATGTTGAATTCTTGAAAAATGTGTGAAACCATGCATCTATGGGCTTCATTGATTCACACCTTCTAGTTGAAAGAATATTTTGGGTACTGTTTTGAAGCATTCATTATGTGAGTTTTTCAATATTTGTAAAGGTTCTCAAATATTTAGTATAATCAAATTTATCTTTCATAACTTCCCACAAAAACTTCTCAAATGATGAACCCTACATGAACTACCCTTATTTGTATTGTGTATCCAAGAATGAAAAAATTCCACTGCCAAAGTATGAAGAAACAATCGAGTTTCAATTATTGTCTTTAGTAACCTAAAAACCTTGTCCGAAAACATATCCACTCTCTAGTGTGACAACTCGTGAGAGTTGAGGACACTTCACGAAGAAAGCAGCATTATTGAAGATTTTTGCTTTCATTTAAAGGGCTTGATTTGATTGATGAATCCATGATAGAGGAGAACCATACGGTTCGAGAGCTTCAAGTGTGGAGAAGGCCACCAAGAACCTATTAGTGAAAAATCACAGAATCCCCGAATGGCCTCGGATGTGAGTGGGGCATCCAAGGTGTGATTACATAACATTGGACCATATTTCAAGATGTGGGACTTACGAAATTGAGATGGACCTCCGAGAAGGTTGGTTCTTGCTCCTAAACTACACCCACAAGCTATTCTAATGCGGAAAACATATTTTATTACTCCAAAATTTCACATGTTACATCATCATTGGGAAAGAGGAAAGAAAATTCCATTACAAATCCAAGAGATGAGGTTTAGACTCCACATTCTACCCTAAGGAAGAAAGAGAGAGGGGTGTAGGAGAGAAAAGATGACCAACCTCTAAAAATATGCCCCTCCTTTACAATATATAGAAGAATAAGAGAAGGAGAGAGGAAAATTCAAATCCTACTTCAACAACGCTTGCATGCATTAAATCCACCTACTCGACCACTCTAGAAAGTGTTAAAATCTACAACCCGTAATGATGGGCCTTTTCTACATAACCCATGCCCCCATCGTTGTTCCTTGTTGGGAAAGAAAGGAGGCCCATTCTTCATCATGGTGGTAGGTGGGGGACTTAACAACCTCAAAATTGTGGACTGAAACATAATGGTGGTGGGAGAGAAGCTGACATCGAGAGCTTTCAAAAATGTCCCCTCCCACTCAAATCCGAGCTTTGATCGAAAGATATGGCCGTCTGAAGGTGCTTTGGGTTTGGGGTCTACCCCTGTGAGATCTACATGGATCCCTACACATTTTTAGAGATTTTTCCACCTCCTTTTACTCCTTAAATGGCACCGAACTAACACGTGGCAGCTTCCACGAGCTCCTCTTTTTCTACCTAAGTCACTCTGTTGGCGAAGACACTCTGCCTAACCCTAGATATGTGGAGAGATGGCTCATGTTTGGGGACCACTTTTGGATTCACCTCTTGAAAGAGCGCCAAAGAGACACATGGCTCCTTCCATGGCTTTGCTTTATTTCTTTGTGTTTTGGCTAAGTCCCTTTTGTTTGGCGGGGCCATATGTTTGACCTTGAACACGTGGAGGCTCGGCGCATATTTGGTATCTGCCTCCTAATTTTCCTTAAAGTTGCGTGGATGAGGCACGTGGAGGCCTTCGTATGATTTTGGACTTTTCAACAGCCGGCATTTCTCCCTTTTGATTATGACCATGTGTAGATCCCATGCTCATTTGGGAATTTTTCTTTCGGTTGCACCTTTGAAAATGCATCCATGAGGCACGTGGAGGCTTCCACCGACCCTCTTATACTTAGCTGATTAAATGATTGGCTCTGTCCCTTTTTTCAAACCTACTATTAGACCCTAGAAATGTGGAGAGTTGGCGCTTGTTTAGGGAACCACCTTGGGATTTGACCCTTGAAGGTGAGCCAATGAGACACATGGCACCATCCGCTAGCCTTAGACTTTTCAATGGCCGATTTAAATTTTTGAGGCTCTGACCACGTGGAGGGCTGGTACTCATTTGGAGTCCCCGCTTTGGATTCTACCCTTGGAATTATGTTGATGATGCACGTGGAAGCTTCACGCTCATTTGAGGACCGCATTTTGGTCTTGACCTTTGGAGTTGCTCCGATGAGGCACGTGGATCCTTCCATGATTTTCTATACTTAGCCAATTAAGGGCCTCAGTGAATGCTTGCATGAAATCCCAAAACTTTGAGCCTTTTGGATGGAAGATGGATATGGAAGGAGAGAAAAATACGAAGGAAGAAATAAGAAGACACGTAAGGGTGCATGGAAATAAGGTGACAAGGAATCAAGGTGGGTGTTAAGATGCAAGCATGAGAGAGGAAAGTAGAGAGGATTCTCATGCATAGGGTGTAAGGGGACGAGAAAGAAGGTGTGTAAGCTAGAGGAAGATACGAAAGGGGGGAAATTGGAAAGGGAGAAGAATGTGAAAGGAGAGTATAGAATTATGGTGTGAATATCCAACTTAGGAAGGGCGTGCGGTGACGAGAAAGGAAAGAGGGCATGCGACAGGTAGACCTAGAACTTAGCCAAGTTTGGAGGCATCTAAAGAGGGGCACACGGAATATTTGCAAGGTGCAAGGAGTGTGTGGACTTTCTATTTCTCTTGTGCAAGGTTTTGTCTAATCAATTTTTCCCGATGGGTGAAATTCAATTACAATATGGAAAATTTTGAGGCCACTGCCCAGGTAGGTGAAGAGACCAGTGGCTTTGTTGCATCCATTGGATATGGAGTCATGAATGATAGCTTGCTACTAATCTTTACTTTGAAACTTGAACCCGATTGCTTGTACTTGGAACACTTCTAGAACTGGAGTTGATCTCCCTAAGTGCTACCTCCAATGTACTATGCATGAGCAACAAAACACCACAACACACACTATGTACAAAACTGAAAATCATACACACCCCAAGTGGGATATGCAGAGTGTGCAAAAGCACTTCTGTTGTTGAAAGAAAATATACTCCTACACTAACCCTATCACAGAAAAGCTAAACATAGCTGCTATAGGAAGGGATAAATAGCTTCCCTTTCTCAGAAAATGTGTCCATGTATATGATTTGGCACTAAACATGGCTGTTACAATGAGTGAGAAAATGACAAGAGACCGGTCCTCCATCCAAATCATCAAGGTATCAACATCAATAAAAAATACCTCCTTAAGATGATTGACATTGGGCTTTTGGAGGTGTTGATGGTGACCCTTGATGCTTTGATACTCATCCTCATGCTCTCGACTAGTTTTGGCTTCTACATTGGCTCCAATGAAGCCAAGTACTGATTGGGAATAGTATGGTCCTTTGAATGTGCCCATGGTTCTCAATTCCAACTCCAAAAATGGAGTCCTTCTACGAACCTTCCTAGGTGAATGGTATGGAAGACATGGGATCCTCATGCTCTTTTTCTTCCTCCTCATGAGAAGAACATGGAAGACCATGATCCTCTAACCTTGGTTCTAGAGGGCCGTTATGAGATGCATCTTCTTTGTCCTTGGATACTCTCCTCCCTAGTAGCGGACTTGTGTGCTTGGGAGATGGATGATGGAGGAGAAAATGATGTAATCTCTTCGAAATCCTCTCCATCAAATAAATCCTCCAAGCATGATAGATAAACTACCTCCTCATTGTCATGATGCATGTGCTCAACCTCCTCCATGGTGTCCTCCTTATCTGCAACTCACACACCATGGTTCCCCTCATCTTCAAACATGAAGTTTGAAAGCTCAAACTCTTCTTCGACACTAGAGTTTAAAGGGATGAAGTAGGAGGAAGAACTGAAGGTTCTTTTGTGGCCCATGCCACACTTGGAGCCTCTGGAACTATATGGTCCTCCTCCATTATGGGTTCATCAATCAAAACAGACCCTTGAAATGAAAGCAAAAAATCTTCAATAATGTTTTCTTCATTAGGTGGCCTCAACACTACTTTGATCTCCTTCACTGCTCCTCTTTAATGGGACTTGGAGCTGATTGTTCTTCCTCCTCATAATCTGGTTAGGAAGATTGGATTAGATCAGCATTCTCTTCAGACAAAGTGCAATTATGGACATTGCATTAAGAGAAAATAGATTACTAATCTTCTTCTTCTTGTTCTCCTTCTACTTTGCATACTCGTCTTTCACCACTTGTGGTTTGACCCCACCTCCTTTGAAGGTTTAACCATCAAGGGATTTTTATAATCCCAAATCTAAGAGCCAAGATTACCAAGCTTTTGATCATTTCTTATTTTCTTGGCTCTTCTTCTTATTGCTCTCCTTATTTGGTTGTCGATTGTTTGCTTCCAAAGATGTACTTGATATAACAATAAGAGGAATGGATTGGGTTACAAAAATTTTTGCAATTTCTTGTGGTGGTGGAGGAAGTGTAAATGCTTTTGGTTCTTGTGGAGGGGACTTGAATTAGGAAGGGAAAGGGTAGAAGAATTCAAGTGAGATGGAAGACTAGGAGATGGAAAAGGGGAACCAACACTTGGGGCAGTAGATGGGAAACTAGACTCATGACACTACTGCGATGAAACTGATTGAGAAAGAGGAAAAGAAAATCTATGAGGTGGTGGAATTACCCATTGACAAGGTCATCTTGTTTCCAACTCATAGGCCTCTATCTCCTCATTCCATTGCGAAGTTGAGGCAACATCTAAACCATGAAGTCAAGCTTCACTGCGGGCTGAAATGTCTTGGAAAATGGCCTCCCCATTGACAAGGTGCCCTATAAAAATCTTGAATGCCTTCATCTGTGTTGTATCCCTTGACTACACCATGCTAGCCTCCATTCTTTGAATCTTCTCTCGTAAACTAGCATTCTCCATATAGTTGTCACCATTGTATGCATCCCCTTGTTCTTGATAAGCTTCATGGCCAAAATGGTTTTGACCCTACTCAAATGGGTAAGGATAATGCTTCTGGATTTGATCATAATGCTGATCAGGAGGAGTTGGGAAATACATTGGAGGCTAAATGCCTCTGCGGTTGATTCTGCAAGTGTGAGTTCCAGAGGGAAAGGAAGTCATGATTTCACAACTTCATGCAATGGGAGAAGAGAATGAAAGAGATGGATGGAAATGGATGGGAAGAATTTTTGAAACTCGTAGAGAGTGGGTTTATGACTAGATCAATTCACTAGATGTGCTTGAAAGTGCCTCCAAAGGTTGAAATATTCACCAAGAACACATCAGACATGATGAAGTGAATATGTAAAGATCTTCAGTCTTTTCCCATTGGATGTGACAAAATTATTAGTGCGGTCGCACGATAGCTTAAGATTTTTTGTTGATAATGAGCCACCTAAGAAATATGAGAAATATAACTCAAGTTTCCCATCGAGCGTGCCAAAGCGTTAGTGTGGTCACACGGTGGCTTAAGATTTGTTGTTGAGAATGAGACACCGAGAAAGATGAGAAATCTAACTCCGAGTGTCCCACCAGTGCTTGCCAAAATTGTTATTCCAAAATCACAAAGACACCCCGAATGGTCTCGGATGTGAGTTGGGCATCCGGTGTGATTGTACAACATTGGACCATCTCTCAAGATGTGGGACTTGCAAACTTGAGATGAACCTCTGGAGAACGTTGGTTCCTACTCCTAAACTACCTACCACAAGCTATTCTAATGCATGAAAACTATCTAATCCTAATCCAACCTTCCACAGGACTAGGGAGAGAAAGTGCATGGAAAAAAATCCTACACTAAAACGGTGATACACCAGAGAAGGAGGTTGCTGATCACAATCTCAACTACGAAATGGAGAGAGGTCAACAAAGGAGAGGGTGGACAACATACACCATAGACCGAGAGATTTAGTTCACATGGAACACCACTTCAACCCATTAAACATGGCTCCTAAAACCTACTACAGACATCGAAGTATGTACAATATAACCTACAATGATGAGAGGAGAGAAGAGACAATAAAATAAGCAAAGGATGGACAAAATGCATCACGAAACAAATTTTATTGCTCTAGGAGTTCACACGGTACACCATCGGTGACCAAGAGGCAATAAAATACCATTACGAGTCCATGAGAGGAGGCTTAAGCTCCATATTTGACCCTAGGGAAGAAAAAGAGGGGGGGTAGGAGAGAAAAGATGACCAACCTCTGAAAATATTCCCCTCCTTTACAATATATAGAAGAATAAGAGGAGAGAGAGAGAAATTGAATCCTTTTTCAACCACCCCTATAATGCATTGAATCCACCTACTCCAACCACTATAGAAATAATTGAAATCCACCTATAACAATGATGGGCCTTTTATGTAGAACCCATGCCCCCATTGATTTTCCTTGTTGTGAAAGAAAGGAGGCCCATTCTTCATCATGGTGGCAGGTGGGGGACTTGATAGGCTCGAAACAGTGGACTGAAACATAATGGTGGTGGGTAAGAAGTTGACACTGAGATATTTCATAAACGTCCCAACTGCTCAAATCCAAGCTTCCAATCGAAAGATATGGCCATCTCAAGGTGCTTCGGGTTTGGGTTCTACCCTACAAGATCTTGGAGCCCCGTGCATTCTTTAAGATTTTCCTGCTCCTTTTACTCCCGAAATGGCCCCAAAATGACACGTGGCGGATTCCACCGGCTCCTCTATGTTCTACCTAAGTCCCTCTTATTCGCAGAGACACTTTTCCTTACTCGAGACACGTGGAGAGATGGCACATGTTTAGGGACTGCTTTTGGATTCACCTCTTGAAAGAGTGCCGAATAAACACGCGGATCCTTTCGTGGCTTTGCTCTGTTTCTTTTTGTTTTGGCTAAGTCCCTCTTGTTTGGTGGGGCCATATGTTTAACCCTGGATATGTGGAGGCATAACGCATATTTGGGACCTGCCTCCAGATTTTTCCTTTGAAGTTGCACAGACAAGACACGTGGAGGCCCTCGCAGGCTTTTGGAATTTTCAACTCCCAGCTCTGCTCCCTTTTTATTCTACCCACATGGTGAGCCTATACTCATTTGGGAATGTTTATTTGGGTCATGCCTTTGAAATTGTGCTGATGAGGCATGTGGAGGCTTCCGACCCTCTTATACTTAGCCGATTAAACGGTCGGCTCTGTCCCCTTTTTTGGACCTACTGTTGGACCCTAGACACATGGAGAGTTGACACTTGTTTGGGGAACCACCTTTAGCTTCAAACCTTGAAGGTGTGCCGATAAGACACGTGGCACCATCTGCTGACCTTAGACTTTTCAACGGCCGATTTAATTTTTTGAGGCTCTAACCACATGGAGGGCTGATGCTCATTTGGGGTTCCCACTTTGGATTCTACCCTTGTAATTATGCCGATGAGCCATTCACAAGCTTCACACTGTTTGGGGACCTCATTTTGGTCTTGACCTTTAGATTTCTGCGGCCCGATGAGGTACATGGCTCATACGCACGTTTTTATACTTAGGCGATTAAGGGACTTGAGTGAACGCTTCGCAGAAGTCCCAAAACTTCAATCTTTCTGGATGGAAGATGGAAAATGGAAGGAGAGCACAATGTGAAGGAAGAAACAAGAAGGCGCATAAGGGCATGTGGAAAGAAGGTGATAAGGAATTAGGGTGTGTGCTAAGATGTAAGCTCAAGAGAGGAAAGAAGAGAGGATGCACATGCATAGGGTGTGAGGGGACTGAAAAGAAGGAACATGCACAAGAGGAAGATGTGAAAGGGGGAGATGGAAAAGGGAGCGAATGTGAATGTGAAAGGATAGTATATAAGCGAGGCGTGAATATCTAACGAGGAATGGTGCGCGATGGCGGGAATTGAAAGAGGGCGCGTGACGGGGAAGACCTAAAACTTAGCAAACTTGGAGAGCACCCAAGAACCATAGCTTGAATCTCACAATGGCCCTCTGGAACCAAGGTTGGAGGATCATAATCTTCCATGTTCTTTTCAGGAGGATGAAGGAAAAGAGCACGAAGATCCTATCCCTCTCATACCATCCACCCAAGAAGGTCTATAGGAAAAATCCATTCTTGGAGTTGAAATTTAGAACAATGGGCACATCCATCAGATCAAACCATGCCCAATTAGGTACTTAGCTTCATTGGAGCCAAGGGAGAAGCCAACACTAGTCATGCTAACTTCTTGAGCATGAGGATGAGTATCAAAGCACCAGGATCACCATCAAAACCACCAGAGTCCAATGTAAATCAGTGGAGGAGGTATTTTCGATTGATGTTGATACCTTGATGATTTGGGTGGAGGATCGGCCTCTTATCGGTTTTTCACTCATTATAACTGCCATGTTTAGTGCCAAATCATATACATGGCCACATTTTTTTGAGAAAGGGAAGTTATTTCTCTCTGCTATGATAGGCTTTGTTTAGCTTTTCTATGTTAGGGTTCTTTGTAGGAGTAGGAGTATATTTTTCTTTGAATAGAATAAGTGCTTTTGCACACTCTACATGTCTCACTTGGAGGATGTATGATTTTTCAGTTTTTGTACATAGTGTGTGTTGTGGTGTTTTGTTTCTCGTGCACATCCATTTTCGGGACGGTGAAATCACCGGTCAATAAAATTTTCTACACTCGTAAATCTCATCTTGAAGATTTTCTTATAAGAATTGAGAGTGTGGATAGTGGAGCAAGCTCGAGTCATTAAATGTAGGCAATCGGGAGTCCATTTCAAGAATAAGGTCAGTACTGCAGGCCATCATTTGTGAATCCATGCCCAATGGATGCAAAAAAAGCCACTAATCTATTCATCTAGCGAGCGGTGTCCCCATGAGTCACCAAATTATTTTCTAATTTTTCCCCTTACGCAAAATTGATCAAACATGACCTTGCACGGAGAAAATTGAAGGGTTTGTTCGGTCATGTGAGCCCACATTTCAAATCCAACAATCAAGTTATAGGCATGCTCAATAATGAAGGAGCAAGGTTGGTAAAATATGAGTCCAAATGACATCAAAAGAACCCGAGAGGCTCAAAATTTAAAAATTGGGGGAAGGCTCGAATTGTTAGAAGTTCACATACGATTAAAAATTGAGGCCTAAATAGCCCAAGTATGAATAGACTCACGGAAGGTGCCATGTGTCAACTCAGCGCATCTCCAAAGGTTGAATCAAAAAGTGGTCCCCAAGTGTTTGAGAACTCGCCATGTGTCTAGGGGTCCAAATGGGGGCAGAGACGACCGTTGAATCTGCTTTGAATAGATAGATCATATGGAAGCCTCCATGTGTCCTAACAGTACAAATTCAAAGGTGCGACCCAAAGAAAGACCACTGAACTAGAGCGAGACTCTCCACATGTCCAAGGCCCGAGAAAGACGAGGCGGCCGTTGAAAAGTCTAAGGAAGGGTGGAAGCCTCCATGGGTCATCTCGGTGTAATTTAAGAGGCAAAATTCAAAAGCAGTCCCCAAACAAGCACCAACCCTCCACATGGTCGGAATCTCAAAAGGGGACACCGAACGTTGAAAATTCCAAGATTGGGATAGGCTCATGTAGAGCTCCACATGTCTCTTAGGCACTTCTTCAAGGGAAAATCCAAAGGTGGTCCCTAAATGAGGGCAGGCTTACCATGTGGTTAGACTCAAAAGGGGGACAAATCCAATCATTGAAAAGTCCAAGGCCGGCGAGATGAGCCACTTGTCAATGCGCGCTCTTGTTGGTGCTCAAAATAGTCTCGCCCCATTTGTTCCTTTGGAAATCTGTTGATTCATGGCCTCTATCATTTTCTCCTTCCCGTATTATGCTAGGTTGGTATTTTTCCATTTTTAATCTGCTCTTTGGTCAAAGATCATGTGTGGGTCCGTATTTATCTCCTTGTTCCTTTGTTCATCTGGAAAAGCTTTGTATTTTGAGTCTCCCATGCTTTGTTCCTTCAAAACTCACATTTTCTGTCTTCTCCATTTTCCATAGTCAAGATCTGTTGTCCTTGCCATTTTTTCCCTAAATACTTGAAGAAGAATTAATTATGTGTCCTTGAGGATTGTGTTTGAGCCTTGGAACATTTCTAAAATCTCTGTCCTTGAAGAAAAATTCAATATCGGGCTCAAATAATATTTTGTCTTTATTTTACGGTTTGATGGGCATTTCTCTGGTCAAATTTACATCATTTCATTGTGAGGCATGGCATTCTTTGATTAGATGCGACTCGGCTAAATACTCCAAAAATTCTATGCAAAAGCCTCAACTTTAAAATGTGTCCACGTAGAGGAATGTCACTTGTTTGAGAATCAAATTTTGGTATGACTTTGAAGTAGCGCTAGGAGGACAAGTGGAGGCTTGGTGGGATGGAGACACGTGGAAGATTTAAGCGGGTTTCCCATACTTAGACAAATTTCAAAAGGTTTTGGGAAGCCCATGACACGTGGAGGAGCAGCGCTCATTTGAAGATCTGCTTTTGAGTTTTTCCTTGGAGTAGCACCAAGAGGACACGTGGAGGCTACCACTATTTGGTCTAGACTTAGACAAATTTTTATGCAGTTGGAGTAGTTTGGCGAGAAGGGACATGTGGTGAGCCACGCTCGTTCAAGGTATCAAATTTTTGGGTGTGCCTCAAGGTGCACCGTGGTGACATGTGGCAATTTCAAAAGTCATAAGGGGTAGGGAAGTGAACCATTGGAGGCAACTTAAACTTTTTTCCTCTTTTCCTCATAAAGGTAAAATATCGAAAGTGGCCCGCAAGCCCGATGGAGGAAAAAGACAAAATATGTTTCTAGTCAAAGGGGCGGGAAGGCGGATCATCGGAGGCAACTTGGAAATTTTGCCTCTTGTATTCAAATGACTCAAAGTATCAAAAATCCTGAGGGCCCGAGGGAAATAGTCAATGTTTTGCCCAGGTCAGCGGTGCGGGTGCGCGAGCTTTGGAGGAAAATTGAAAAGATTCCCTTTGAGGGAAAAGGAGCTAAAGGCATAAAAGGACAAGGGGTTCCGCTGAGACACACATTAGAGACTTGAAGCGGAGGGGCGGAGCTGCGGGGAAAACTTGGAAAATTTTCCTTTTTCCAAAAGAGGGTCAAATGATAGAATTTGTTCACGGTTCCTTTGGGACCCACCTTAGGACACGTGTCAGGCCCATTTTCAGAAGCAGAGGTGTGAAGCAAAATGTAATTTTTTTATATTTTTCAAAGGGTCAAGAAAATTCAAAGGAAGCCCCTCAAGCCCATTTTTTGCATCTTCCACGTGGACGACCCATATTTAAATCAAAAATCAATGGCTGCCGAGTGTCAAAATTTGATTTTCCCCCCATTTTTTCTGTAAAATTCCTAGAAGTGTGAGTCTTCATCATTTCGTGTTATTTTTTACACGCCAAATAGAGGGGCAAGTTAATATTGATATCTAAAGTTTTGTGGGAAGATCTGGAGGATGTCGTTCACCATTAAAATGGTCTGAATCTCGAGCCCGATCTGGTTTTCCATTTTTCTTCTCCTGAGCACGCAAAAGGTCAGATTTCATAGATTAAGGGTGGAAGTGGTTGGCGAATCGATGGAGGCATGTTTTTCCCAAGAAAGGAGTTGAATGCGGGAAGAAATCGAAGAGATTTTCCCTCAAGAACCTGGAGACTTTTGCAGATCTAATTATGTGAATCATGAAAGAATCATGGTGAGCACTAGTGCATTTAAAGTTTTTGTCTTTTTGGAGGAAGGAGGCTCTATTGTAAAGGTTATAAATGGCACAAATTATTTTGTGTAAAATGTTGGGAGATTTTGGAAAGGTCAGGACTGATTTTTTCTAGTAGAAAAATCTTGACAGAGCCCATCCATTTTGAGAATCCATTTAAGAATCCTATATCTCTCTTTTTGTATTAAGTTCTTTTATTTTAAGGTGGTTACAAGTGTACAGCCATTTACGAGCTCTGAGATTGTTGTGTGAAACTTTACCTTACTAACAGACTTAATCAAACTTTGAGTTATTCTATGTTAATCTTGGGCAAAGTGTATTTATTTCATCTCTGAATGCATATGAGTTGTTTTTATTGTTTCTATTACAATCTTGTACTAAAATATGGTCCAATCACATAGGTCTCAGTCCTTGTGATAGTTTAGTGGCATCTGAAATTTCATTTCTCAGAAGAGCCTTCATCTAGGAGTGGGATAAATGGTTTAAAATCACTTTTCGGTCATTTTCTTGATAGATATTACATGTAAACCTCTAGGTGTACCCGGAGTGTGACTCGGTTTAAATCTTGGTGTTTTATTGGGTTCTCTAACTCGAGCCTTCATGATAGAATCCCACAGGTTGTGTGAAAGAGTCCTAATTTGGGCCTCCATTGAAGCACATATTCTAGTTGAGGAAACAATTTAAATTTTTGTGGCATTTTGTTGATTAAATATTTCCATTTTGCATAAGCTCTCAAAGATCCGATGAGTCAAGTTCATCCTGTCTCCCTCCCACAAAAAAATCCATTTAACAACAATCAATCCTACCTATACTACCTCTATTTTTTTGCTTTGTATACCCACACAAGACAAAAATCCTTTTATTAAAGTATGCAGAACATATCAGGTTTCCAAATGTCTTTAGTAACCTTTGCCTTGTTGTGAAGATATCCCCATAATCTAGAAGTGATAACTCATGAGAGTCGATTTTAAATGTTGATCATATTTTCCCTAAGGTCCTCCCCATAAAATTTATGCAAAATAAATGTATATGTACCTCCTTTCAAATAACAGAGGTTACAAAATGGATTCTCTTACCTTGGTTGAAAGGCACAACCAAAAATAGTTAGGATAAGACCACATCTTTTTAAGATGCTACCCACTCATTTTCAAATCTTGAGTGCTAAAAGATCGAGATAGATTGCTTTCTGGCTGCGAAATGACACATATAATCATCTATCTACCTCTAAGTGTCCTCTTGAATCCATGATGCTGCTCGACCTTTGAAGGAGATTAAATTTGGGTACCAACATGCTTTTGGCACCGTTGTCGGGGACTATAGTTCACATTCAAGCCCTAGTAAAAAACTTCTTGTATGCTTCAAGTGTTGTGCGAGTTCTTTTAGTTTGCACACCTAGCATTAGCTTTCATTTGATACATCTGGGTAAAGAGATGTTAGAGTCTTTACATTTTCAGTTTATAAGCATTGTGGACACTTGGTAGATCATATTTAGTGCATTTTCACAAATAAGGTGGAAATCCTTAGTGGTGACTCCCTGATTGATTTGATTTTGATAAATACCAGTGTCTTAAACCTCTGTCACGTAATATTTGTCACTAATACTTGCAAAGCTGGATGGAAGAAGGTATTTCTTTTCTAGGGATCCTGGTAGGACATTGTTTCCAGAGCTAGGAAAAGCAAAATCAGAAGGAAGGAAATCCTGGAGAGTTGTGGGAGATCAGCAGATAAGAAGAGGGATCTCTATTGATGAAAGTGATCAGCCTATCATTGAATACTACCATTCAAGTGACTTTGAATTAGGTAGCCTCTTTGTGGAATTAAATTCTCTAGCTGGAGAAGGGCCTTCATTTGATTTTGAAAGATTTGCTTCACATTCTACACCTATCTTTTCTGAAGTTGATAGGGATTTCCAAGAATCAAGGCCTTTAGAGGGTGCCCATTTTGAAAGCTACACTCATGTGTTCCAAGGACCCTTTGCCCCTCATCAATTTGTCACCCCTCCAAGATCACCTACTCGAATCAATATGGCTCATCCCAGACCCCCATTTGTTGTAAACACCTTTGGACCTATAAATTTTGTGGGGATGGCTGGTTATCCAAATGCAATACCTCAAGATGTAAGGAACATACTTCCAAAGTTCCAAGGGAACAATGCCATAACTGGTGATCAACAGCTAAAGCTCTTCCTTAATATGATGTAAGACTTTGAGATAGAACATGAAGATGTGTACATCAAACTTTTTGTTCACACTCTAGAGGAGGATGTAAGGGACTGGTACAAAGCACTATCAGATAACTCTATTGATTCTTAGGCTGAGATGAACAATGCATTTAGATTGCAATATGGTGATAGGAATGACCCTAGGTTTCTTCTATCAGAGTTTGAAAACATCAAGAAGAATCCCAATGAGTCGATACATGATTTCAACACAACGTTCAATAAGACCTTAAGGAGATTGCTTGTCGGGATAAGACCATGTCATGAATCATGCTTAATCAAATATACTTGATGCATTTGATAAAAAGGATGCATACTACATAAGAGACAAGAACCCTACCGATCGAGGAAAGCATTCATTATGGCCCTACAAATAGAGAATAATATCAAGGCAATAGGAAAACCTCCCAAGAGGGATGGTGTGAAGCTAATTAACTCAAAAATCCTTAGACAAGCAAGGCTTCCGATTTGGAAGTTGTGAAAACTCGACAGGGGTTATCAAGGAGATCTCTTACAAACTAGCCCAAGATGAGAAAGGAGGTGGGTAGAGTTCCCAAGGACAACACAGAAACAAGGCCAAGATAGACCTACAAATCTTCAAAGATTTGATGATAGAGGCAAGGGACCTATTAGATTTAGAAATAGGCAGCCTCGATCCACGAGAAAATAAAATGGTGCCTAATCCTTTGGATGCTAGAGTTGTTGTTGTGGAAGAAACAAATGTCATTGATTTGTGTGATAAATGTTTCATGCCCCATGCTCCTTGTGAAGAAGATCAACAAGAAGGAGAATAAGTTGATGATGAAATTGATGATGATGCTGCATAATGGAGATCCATTCAATTTCATCAAGGGAAGCAACTTCAACTAAGGTAATAATTGTCGAACTCTCTGCTGTTTTTGGGATTACATCCACAGTATCTATTCTTCCTCCTTCTCATACTTTATAAGTAGACAACACCGTGCAAGCTTTTGAATTTCCCACTAATGATTGTGAATATTTGAGTGCATTAATGATTGAAAAGTATGATGGAGGAGTTCCTTCGAAGAATATAGGTAGCTATTAATGAATGTTGTAGTTTCCCAAGAAAAGGAGCACAATACCGAGTAAAGTTACCAAGGGTCACAAGCCAAGTCAAAATTTCCAATGCATACCAAAGAAACCCTAAAGAAAAATGCATCGGTAGAGATTTTTCCCTAAGAAAAACTTGTGTTCCTCCCCATGCTCAAAATGAAAAGAATCTCATTCCATCGATGAATTTTCCAATCTTTCTCCTAGTCTTTGCTTTACCCAAATTTGCCCCATATGACATAGCTCAAGTTTTGAGCCAAATCAAAATTCCTATCCCAATTGTTGAGTTGCTTAGAATCCCCGAGCACAAGAAGGGGGATTTTGAATATTTATGATTCAAAGGGGAAGAGATCATACAAGATAGATATGTAAACAAGGTTGAGATTCCCCTTACTGTTGTAGAGTTGGAAAAGCCACAAGTGCTGGAAGAGCTAGGAGAACCACCAGAGGTTTATTTAGGAACTTCTTTGGTTAAATCCCAACTGAATGTGGATCCATTTTTCACTACCCTGGTTATCAAAGATAATTTTTACATAACTGTATGTTTGATTCTGGAGCTTCATGTAATGTCATGCCTCTTGAGGTCATGAATGAATTAGGTATCAAAGTTATAACAGCATATGGGAAGTTCACTTCTATGGACTCTAGAGAGGTTCCTTTGGTGGGGTGTGTCAAATATCTTGTTGTGCAACTTGCATCTTATCCTGGAAGGAAATTAAGGCTTGATGTAGTCATTTTTGACTACCCTGCCAAGTGGGGGATTTTGTTGTCAAGAAAGTGGGCAACAAGTGTTGGTGGTAGTGTGCAAATGGACATGTCTTATGCCACTATCCCCATTGAAGGAAACTTGGTGAAATTACATGGAGAGAAGAAGATGTTGTACCTGATTGAAGACCCAAGCAATGCATCTTATGAAGTTTTGCAAGCAGATGTTGATCCTAACAACTTTGTGATTTTTGTGGATTTCAAGGAGTATGGAAGTGTTGAAAACAAAGCTCCTAAGTAAGCTTTTTTTCTAGGAATTTGGTCCATGATTCAGCCTTGAAAAATGTTAAAGAGTTTGACTTAAAAAAAATGGAGGAGCTTCAGAGAAAATGGTTGGTTTACAAACTGAACAAAGAAGACAAAGATGTATATTTCTAGTTGATGAAAACATATCATAACCTCTTGGCATGGTCATATCTAGGATGGCAGGTTCTTGAAATTGTTTCCTTGATAGTTTTCTCTAATTCAGGGTAAACATATTTTATATAGTGTATAGTTTGTTGCTGGTTTTCTATTTTTGTGTTTTAGTTCGTTCTAGTCCTTGGTGACTTGTTTTGCTAGCTTCTCTGTGCGTTTTGGGAGGTGGCTTCTATTTTTCTACCTGCAGGATGACTCTGCTTCCCAATGGATATTTTGGTACTTGGTCTACTTTTGTTCTTGTGGCACTCGCAGGGAGTGCTCATCCCCAAGTCAGAGCCAATGTTGGTGCTTGAAAATAGTCTCACCCCATTTCGCCTTTAGAAATCTATTGATTCACGACCTTTGTCATTTTCTCCTTCCCGTATTATGCTTGGTTGGTCTTTATCCATTTTTAATCTACTCTTGGGTCAAAGATCATTGTGGATCTATATTTGTCTCCTTGTCCCTTTGTTTCTCTAGAAAAGCTCTGTATTTTGAGTCTCCCGTGCTCTTTTCCTTCAAAACTCACGTTTTCCCATCTTCTCCATTTTCCATAGTCGAGATCTGCTGTCCTTGCCATTTTTTCCTAAATAATTGAATAATAATGAATTGAAGTATCCCTAAGGATCGTGTTTGAGCCTTGCTGAACATTTCTAAAATCTCTATCCTTGAAGAAAATTTCATTTTCAGGCTCGAATAGTCATTTCTCTATATTTTACTGATTTAACAAGCATTTCTCTGATCAAATTTGCATCATTTCATCGATAGGAGGCATGGCATATTTTGATTGGATGTGGCTCATTAAATACTCCAAAAATTCTATGAAAAAGCCTCAAATTTAAAATGTGTCCACGTGGAGGAACGTCGTTTGTTTGAGAATCAATTTTTGTGCAACTTTGAAGTAGTGCCCGAGAGGACACGTGGAGGTGTTAGGAAATAAGGGATAAAATATGTGGAATAATCCCTCACATAATCACAACTAGAAACTAATATGCGAAATTATTACAGATCTCAAATAAAATTGCGAATAAAATAACACAACACAAAGAGACAGTCTTTAATGTGGTTCACCCATTTGGGCTACGTCCACCAAGAATCACTTTTAGATTTTATTACAAGCCTCACTCTATCAATATAATACCCAGAAGCTATGCTCAACAAACTCTACTGACACACCCGATTCAAAACATATCTGTAATACATTTTCTTTTACATCTATCATATGCATAAGACCATATAAATAGACAACTTCTTAAGCGAGTTTAATACAAAACCGTGGGTATCAAAACCAAGGGCAAAAAACCGTGGGTATCAAAACAATGGGAAAAAGACCGAAAAAAACCATGGGCCCAAAAACATCCCATAACGATTACCCATTACCCATGGGTTAATAAACCACCCATGAAAATTTGCTTGGGGCTTCGCCCCGAACCCCCTGACCCGCTGCTCAACGGCGGCGAGGACCGCCGTAAAATACCCGAGTGTAACACATAGAAGGTGTACCACACTCTAACATGAAAATAGGCTCCACAAACATAACAATCTCCCACTTGGAGACTGATTTCCATTCTGAGCAAGCTTCTCAACCCTTCACTGTCATCCGCGAAGGCCAACCAAAGCTGAACATAGCTTTAGTTTATCCCTTGTGACCACCTTGGTCATCATGTCTGCAGGATTCTGACTGGTATGAATCTTCTCCAACTTCAACTTATCTTCCTCCAAAGCTGTCCTGATGAAGTGATATCTCAACTATATATGCTTCATCCTGGAGTGGAAAGTAGAGTTCTTAGCTAGGTGTATAGCACTCTGACTATCACTATGCAACTTACATTCCTCCTACTTATGCCCCAACTCCTCAAGCAATTGTTGTAACCAAATCATCTCTTTGCTTGCCTCTGTGGCAGCAACATACTCAGCCTCCGTGGTTGACAAAGCCACCAGCTTCTGTAGTCGTGAAATCCAGCTCACTGCTATCCCACCTACAGTGTAAATATAACCTGTCGTGCTCCTCCTGCTGTCTACATCTCCAACCATGTCTGAATCTACATAACCACGTAAAGTGGTGTCTGATCCATTATAGCACAAAACTGTCCCCATGGTCCCTCTCAAATACCAAAGGATCCACTTTACTGCTTGCCAATGCTCTTTACCTGGATCACTCATAAATCTACTCACAGCTCCCACTGCATGGGCAATATCAGGCCTAGTGCACACCATAGCATACATCAAACTACCAACTGCTGATGAGTAAGGTACTTTGGACATCTGGTTTCTTTCCTGCTCTGTCATGGGACACTGCTCCTTTGATAACTTGAAATGGCCTGCCAAAGGAGTCCCAACCGGTTTAGCATCCTGCATGTTAAACTTATCCAATACCTTCTTAATGTACTCTTCTGAGATAAAGTCAACTTCCGTTCCTTCCTATCTCGAGTTATCCTCATACCAAGGATTTGTTTGGCTGCCCCCAAATCCTTCATATCAAAGGATTCACTTAGTTGTTTCTTGAGTACTTTTATTTCCTGCATGTTTTTACTGCTGACCAACATGTCATCAACATAAAAACACAGGATAATATAACTTCCATCCTCAAATTTCTTTGTATACACGCAATGGTCAGAATGACATCTAATATAACCTTGCTCCATCATGAAGCTATCAAACTTCTTATACCATTGACGTGGAGCTTGTTTCAAGCCATACAAGCTCTTCTTCAGTTTACACACCATCTCCTCTTTACCTTTGACCTCATAGCCCTCGGTTCTTTGCATATATAGTTCCTCCTCCAAATCACCATGGAGAAATGCAATCTTTACATCTAACTGTTCTAAGTGCAAGTCTTCTACTACCACTATTCCAAGAACAATTCTAATAGAAGTCATTTTTACTACAGGAGAAAATATCTCATCAAAATCTATACCTTGTTTCTGTGTAAATCCCTTGACCACCAACCGGGCCTTATATCTTTTCTTCCTCCTTCTTCGTCTTTAACTCTGTACACCCACTTGTTCTACAATGCTCTTTTTCCTTCGGTAGCTTCACCAAATCCCAAGTTTGGTTCTCCATGAGAGACTTATGCTCCTCATCCATGGCTTACTCCCACTTCTTATTGGCATCTACTGCATTGCTTCATCAAAGCTCTCTGGCTCTCCACTATCAGTGAGTAATAAATAATAAAGAGAAGGAGAAAAACGTTCAGGTTCTTTTCTTACCCTAGAAGACCTCCTCACTGTAGGAGTTTGGGGTTCCTGTTGAGTAGGTTCTTAAACTGATTCATGGGTCACTTTCCCATCCGGAAGATCCTCTACCACTGCATATTCTTTCTTGGATTCTTCCCTGTTTTCCTGCAACTGTTGCTTATACATGACTTTCTCATTAAAGACCACATCCCTAGACCGAATGATTTTCTTGTCCTTAATACTCCAACATTTAAATCCAAATTCATCACCACCATAACCAATGAAAGTACATTTTTCTGATTTAGCCTCTAGCTTGGTCCTATCATCCTTGTCTATATGAACAAACACCTCACATCCAAAGACTCTAAGAAATGAATAATCAACTTTCTTACCATACCATGCCTCCTCAGGTATGCCTCCATCCAAGGCACTTGAGGGTCCTCTGTTTATCAAGTACATAGTTGTGCTCACCGCTTCTACCCCAAAAAGAAAGAGGCGATCCTGCATGTAATCTCATGCTCTAGCATGTTCCATTATTGTTACTGTTCATCCTTTCGATACCCCATTCTGCTGGGTTCTGGAACCATCTTTTGCTATGGATTCCATTCTTAGAAACATAATCATTAAATTCATTGCTGCAATACTCCCCTCCATTATCTGACTTGAGACATTTTAGCTTAAGACTGTTTCATTCTCTACCAAGGCTTTCCATTTAACAAAAGTGTCAAATACATCAGATTTGTTTCTAATACAATAAACCCAAACTTTCCTTGTTGCATCATCAATAAAAGTAACATAATAACTTGAACCCCAAGAGATGATACAGAGCCGGCCCCACACATCATCGAAATGTACCATCTCTAACTTACTCTCTTTCTTCGTAGGTCCAACCTTGAGAAACCTTACTCAAACTTTGTTTCCCATATATGCGGTTTTCTCACAAATCCAAACTTGTTTTTATATCCAGGAAATTCTTCTTTATGATGTTCATGCCCTTATGGCTCATATGGCCAGAGCCTATAGTGCCATAATGTTGTATCTGCATCTGAAGCCACAAGATTACAATCATTAGTATTATCAGTGGTTAAATACAAGGTTCCAACCTTCTTACCTCTTGCCACCACAAGAGCACCCTTGGTAACCTTCCAAGAGTCTGTTGTAAATATCACAGTATAACCATCACTTCCCATTCCCGCCGATATCAAATTTCTCCTTAATGTAGGCACATGTCGACATCCTTCAATAGCCATGTATTCCCATTCTGCATCTTAACCTGAATAGAACCTTTTCCAACTATGCTGCAAGGCTCATCATCACCAAGAAAAACATGCCCAAAATCCCCTTGAACATAATCAACAAAATAATGCCTATGTGGAGTAGCATGAAAAGAAGCCCCTGAATCTAAAACCCAAGATTCAGTAATATTATGCAAAGAAAGAATCAAAGCATCCTGACATACATTACCCGATGCCACATTTTCCTCCTTGTTTTCTTCTTGTTGTTTCTTCTTATCCCAAAGCTCCCAACAGTCCTTCTTTGCATGCCCAGGCTTTCCACAATTCCAGCATACAATCTTGTTCTTGGATTTTGACCTTGCCCGATCTTTTGATTTTCCACGGTTTCCTCTATTCTTTTGTCTCCCTCTAGTTTCCACTGTCAAAGCATTCCCTGAAGTAGAAGATTCCCCAGAGCTTTTTCTTCACATTTCCTCGCTTAGAATCACCCCTACAACATCCTCAAACTTCAACTTTGAGTTAGCTGGAACCGAGTTACTTACCGCCATTACCAGGCTATTCCAACTCTCAGGTAAAGAGCACAAAATTAATAAAGCCCTAACTTCTTCATCAAATTCTATTGTAACCGAAGCTAGCATATTCACAACCGTATTGAAATCATTTAAATGATCTGCTACTGAACTATTCTCAGACATCTTCATATTAAACAACTTTTTCATTAAAAATATCTTATTAGAGGCAGAGGGTTTTTCATACAACTTCCCTAATGCATCCATTAGATCTTTTGTAGTCTTTTCCTTTGAAACATTAAATAATACCGAGGATGCAAGACACATCCGAATCGTTCCAAGTGCCTTCCGATCCAACAAATCCCATTCCGCATCTGTCATACTCGAGGGTTTGTTCACCTTCTCAGACAACGGAGTATAAAGATCCTTTTGATAAAGGTAATCTTCCATCTACATCTTCCAAAGACTAAAATTCTGCCCATTGAATTTATCAACCCTAGATCTTCCATCATCTGCCATAGCTCCCACTCAAGATAAAACTTTCCTGCATTCAACACTTGACAAACCAAACCAGGCTCGATACCAATTGTTAGGAAATAAGGATAAAATATGCGGAATAATCCCTCACGAGAATCACAACAGTAGAAACTAATATGCAAAAATTATTACAGATCTCAAATAAAATTGCAGAATAAAATAACACAACACAAAGAGATAGTATTTAACGTGGTTCACCCAATTTGGGCTACGTCCACCAAGAATCACTTGCTCAGATTTTATTACAAGCCTCACTCTCTCAATATAATACCCAGATCTGTTTGGAGCTATGCTCAACAAACTCTACAGAATTCACACCCGAATTCAAAACACATATGTAATACATTTGCTTGTACATCTATCATATGCATAAGACCATATAAATAGACAACTGCTTAAGCAGTTTGATACAAAACCGTGGGTATCAAAACCAAGGGCAAAAAACCATGGGTATCAAAACAATGGGCAAAATACCGAAAAAAACCATGGGCCCAAAAACAGCCCATAACGGTTACCCATTACCCATGGGTTAATAAACCACCCATGAAAATTTGCTTCGGGGGCTTCGCCCCCAAACCCCCTAACCCGCTCACCGGCGAGTGGGACCACCGTAAAAATACCCGAGTGTAACACATAGAAGGTGTACCACACTCTAACATGAAAATAGGCTCCACAAACATAACATGAGGCTTGGCGGGATGGAGACACATGGAAGATTCTCACTGGGTTTCCCATACTTGAAAAAATTTCAAAAGGTTTTGAAAGCCCACGATGTGTGGAGGAATGGCACACATTTGAGGATCTGCTTTTGGGTTTTGCCTTGGAGTAGTCTTTGGGAGGACATGTGGAGGCTTCCACTATTTGGCCCAGAACTTAAACAAATTTTTATGCGGTTGGAGTAGTTTGACAAAACAAGGACACGTGACGAGCTCGTGCTCGTTCAAGGTATCAAATTTTTGGGCGCCTCAAGGTGCACCGTGGTGACACATGGCATTTGAAAAGTTATAAGGGATAGGAAGCAGGACCATCGAGGGCAACTTAAAAAAATTTCGTCTTTTGCCTCATAAAAGGTAAAATATCAAAAGTGGCTCGTAAGCTTTGATGGAGGAATAAGTCAAAATATGTTTCGGTTAAAGGTGCGGGAAGGCGGATCATCGGGGGCAACTTGGAATTTTACCTCTTGTATTCAAATGACTCAAAGTATCAAAAATACAAAGGGCCCAAGGGAAATAGTCAATCTTTTTCCCACCAACGGTGGAGGTGTGCGGCTGTTGGAGGAAAAGTGAAAAAGTTTCCCTTTAAGGGAAAAGGAGCTAAAGGCATAAAAGGACCTAGGGTTCCACTGGGACCCACATTATAGACTTGAAGCAGAGGGGTAGAGCTACGAGGGAAACTTGAAAAATTTTCCTTTTTCCAAAAGAGGGTCAAATGATAGAATTTTTCCACGGTTCCTTTGGGACCCACCTCAGGACACGTGTCAGGCCCATTTTCAAAAGCGGAGTGTGGAGTAAAATGTAAATTTTTTATATTTTTCAAAGGGTCAGGAAAAGTCAAAGGAATCCCCCCGAGCCCATTTTTACATCTTCCACGTGGACGGCCCATATTCAAATCAAAGATCAATGGCTACTAAGTGTAAAAATCTGATTTTCCCCCCATTTGTTCTGTAAAACACCTGGAAGTGTGAGTCTTCATCATTTCTTTCTATTTTTTACACGCCAAATAGAGGGGCAAGTTAATGTTGATATATGAAGTTTTGAGGGAAGCTCTAGGGGATGTTGTTTGCCATTAAAATGGTCGACTCTCGAGCACGATCTGGTTTTCCATTTTCTTCACCCGAGCACGCAAAAGGATGGATTTGACATTAAGGGTGGAAGTGGTTGGTGAATGGATGGAGGCATGTTTTCCCAAGAAAGGAGTTGAATGTGGGAAGAAATTGAAGATATTTTCCCTCGATCACCCTGGAGACTTTTGCGAGATCTAATTTTAGGAATCAAAAAGAATCATGGTGAGCACCTTTAGTGCATTTAAAGTTCTTATCTTTTTGGAGGAAGGGGCTTTGTTGTAAAGGTTATAAATGGCATGAATTATTTTGTGTAAAAGGTTGGGAGTTTTGGAAAGGTCGGGACTGATTTTTTCCGCAAAAAAAGCTTGAGCAGAGCCCATCCATTTTGAGAAGTTGTTTAAGAAGCCCGTATCTCTCTCTTTTTATTAATTTCTATTGTGTCAAGGTGGTTGCGAAGTGTACAAACATTGACGAGCTCACGAGATTGTCTTGTGAAACTTTCCCTGTTAATAGACTTAATCAAACTTTGAGTTATTTTGGGTTAATCTTCAGCAAAGTGTATTTATTTCATCTCGAATGCATATGAGTAGTTTTTCTTGTTTCTATTGCAATCTTGTACCAAAATATGGTCCAATCACAGTGCAGTCGAATCCTTGTGATAGTTTAGTGGCATATGCATTTTCATTTCTTAGAAGTGCCTTCATCTAGGAGTGGGATAAATGGTTTAAAATCACTTTTCTTTCATTTTGTTGATAGAGATTATGTGTAAGCCTCTGTGTGTACCTCATGCATGACTTGGTTTAAATCTTGGTGTTTTATTAGGTTCTCTAACTTGAGCCTTCGTGATAGAATCCCACAGGTTGTGTGAAATAGTGCTAATTTGGGCCTCCATTGAAGCACATATTCTAGTTGAGGAAACAGTTTAAATTTTTGTGGCATTTTGTTGATTGAATCTTTCCCTTTTGCATAATCTCTCAAGGATCCGATGAGTCAAGTTCATCCTGTCTCCCTGCCACCAAAAAATCCATTTAACAACATTCAATACTACCCATACTACCCCATTTTTTGCTCTATATAGCCACACAAGACCAAAATCCTTTTACTAAAGTATGCGGAATAGATCAGGGTTTCCAAATGTCTTTAGTAACCTTTTCCTTGTTCTAAAGATATCCCCATAATCGGTAGTGACAACTCGTGATAGTCGATTTGGAGTGTTGATCATATTTTCCCCAAGTTGCTCCCCATAAAATTTATGCAAAATAAAGGTTTATGTACCTCCTTTAAAATAATAGAGGTTACAAAATGGGTTCTCTTACCTTGGTTGAAAGGCACAACCTAAAATTGTTAGGACAAGATCACATCTTTCTAAGGTGCTACCCACTCCTTTTCAAAGACTGAGTGCTAAAAGATTAGATAGATTGCTTCTTTGGCTGCAAAACGACACATATAATCATCTATCTACCTCTAAGTGTCTGTTGAATCCATGATGTTGTTTGGCCTTTGAAGGAGATTAAATTTGGGTACCAACAGATCCTTTAAAAGAAAGACCCAAAGGCGGGTCCCAAACATGCACAAAGCCTCCACATGTCTTTGAGTTAAACATAAAAGCGTCTACCAACAAGAGGGACTCACATAGAAAAAAAGGAACCAGAGTAGGCCCGTGGGCGACGCCACGTGTCTCTTCTCATGCGACTTCATAGTAAAAAGACAAGGTGAAATTTTAAGATGCATGGGGCTGCCATGTGGACCTTATATAAAGAGACTCTTTCAAATATTGCGAGCCCACATTAAATGCCCAACCCTAACCTTCGATGGTCATATCTTTCGGATAGAAGCTCAAAATTGAGTGGGAGAGGACTTTTTAAAAGCTCTCGGTGCTTGCTACTCACCGCCAC
>CM031242.1:972486137-972719336 GCA_018340775.1 Taxus wallichiana var. yunnanensis
TGCTAAAACTGTTTGTATATGAATGTCACACATCGACATAAACTAAAGACCGTGTTAGGATTCCAACTCAAACTAAAATTTCAAATCGAAGGAAAAGTCAGTTATTTAAAAATATATAAGTCTCGTGTGGTTATCAATGAGCTTAACGGCGCATGAATCAGTTATAACTAAACTTACTCGAGACAACTACAATTGAGTCATATCTCAAGTAGAAAAGAATATTTTTAACTTGTATCCATACAGAGGCATAATATGGAGAAACAAATTGGTGCTACCGAAGTCTTAGGATTTTAGCCGGTGATAGGTATAGATATCCAAAGTGATCAAATGTTTTTGTTAAGAAGAGAAGAAAAATTATAATAAAATAGAGAGAAAATATTCTATGTCATCTTCTTTACATATAGAGGGAATCAAGGATACTCTCGTCACCAAGGATCTCTCACCCAATATACTAAATTGGAGACAAGTCCACTGGGAAATACAAAACTATGACAACCAATTTAAATTAAAATACCTATTTAAGGAGGATGAAGAGTACTATGATGATTTAGTAGCTATAATGGACTATGGCCTTCATGACATTATAGAAAGACTAGATGTTTACACCTATGATGATTTATTTGAGGACGTCTTCATAGTATGTGCTCTCGAAGACAACCAAAGTATTTCAAATGCTACGAGTAAATGTATTGCTTTCATTAGAGATGAAGCTTTAAACAATATCTATAAATTTCCTATGTCGATAGATATTACAATCAACAAAGTTCTTAGGAATTTATGGGTGGATAATAAATCATGGAGGAATTAGGGTCATGGGAAATAGATGAATCAAATGTGAAATAGAAGTCAAAGTTGAAACTAACGATTTCTTCATTTAGAAGTGAAATCAGAGTCAAAATGGTCTTACCAATTAGGCTTTATGGGGAGGAAAAGGATGATCATGTGAACTAATCTTGGGTTCCCTTATTAAGAATGATCATGAATCAAAATAAACCTAACTTTGGTGAATTTTTAGATTTCAACTTTAGATATTGTTGGAATGTGACAACTACGGGTAAGAAATTCAACATGTTATCTTATTTTGTATAAATGTTTTGTGCTTTCCTGTGTTTTGATCCATGCTTTCCAAAATGGATGCCCGGATCTTTTTAGTACATGTTAATTTTTCCAAACTATCTAACAACAAACATGGGCCACACATTGGGGATATTTGTGACATATTGTATCATATTGTCTATAGTGTAATATATGGAGTAGGACGACCTAGAATCCTTCCCAAAATGAGAGATTATATTAGAAGGGTGGGGGTTTATTGTTATTATCGGGGTTCACTTTGATCATGTACTATGTGCAAGAAATATTAGAATCTATTAAAGTAGTTTATCAATTTGAGAATGGGATAAGGGATGGTGGAAGAGTAGGAATATAAGGCCATGGCCTCCTTTTTCCTTTAATATTGGAAAATATAAATGTACTAAATTTCATCCATTAAGAACTTTTACAAAAAAGTAAGAATTATACTAATCTACATCCCGATATCTAAAGAAATTGAGATCCTAATGGTCATGTGAGGGCCCATCTAAGCTAGATACAAAATAGTTATCCCAAGAATTATATTCATATCTAGATACAATCGAATGAATATCACATGAATCTCAAGTCTACAGAGAGGAATTCATTAGAAAAATTAAAGAAACATGATGTATACTAGTTGCTTCACTAGTTCAAAATTATCACGATTCACTAGATGCTACATAAAATGATATTAAAAGGAATATTATACGCGTTGTTCCTCATTCTCCTAAAGTTCCAAAATAATCTCGAGAAATAATCAATGTTAGCTTCAATTTTAGAAAAGTCAATTTATTCTTATGTATTAGATGACACCATCAAATCAAAGTATTCCTAAAATGAGAGAGGTTACTTAAGAAATGTTGACTATCTCAAGAAGATGAATGGATGATCCTCTAGAAATAAATGTGACACCAATAATTACATGTTTGGAAAGATCACACCCTTCTCTTGTATTACATCAAATATGTTTTCTATATCATTAGCCAAAATGGTTTATTCTTCTCCATCCACTCTTATTATTAAATCACCACCAAACTCTCCCACTTTTTCACTACTTCTCAGTTCACTCCCCAATTTCCCATAAATTTTTATTCTATTCCCACTTCCTTTACATTGCCATTATCAATCACCATGATTTAAAAAAATACAACAATCTAGTCATGACCACTACATAGCCCTTTTAATTGATGGAGATGATCAATTTAGAAGGGTTAAACATTAATATGTCATTTTCCACCAATATCTTCAATTTTTATAGGTCCAACTTTTAGTCTTGGTTATGGTTTTCCATCTATTGGTGAAATAAATTGTTGCAAATGTATATTATATGTTTTAACCAATGGTCACAAGGCTAAGAACCTCCTTCTTTGGTATAAGGAAGATCCTGTGTATTGAATGCAAACTAAATAAAATTTGGGGTGGTTGCTAAGCCGGGAATCATATAGGAGTACTCCAGTAAAATTTGACAAATTTCTTGTATAGTATAAAAGGGAGGATCTTACTTTGAAGAGAGGTAAGGAGGAGACGTAGAAATAGATATTGGGGTTAATGTTGTGTGTAGAATTACAATTTTCACATACATTAACCATAGTAGGTCCAAATTCAATAGGAAGAAATCAACCATATAAGCAATAGAAAGACAAATAAATTGGAGATAGAAACTCTATGAATTCCTTGATAAAAGACATAAATCCCTTTTCAGTTATATAAGATCATATTTGCTTACAATGTTGGAAAGTAGAGAGTATGGAAGAACATATGAAATGAGAGGATACATAAGAATGTATCTTATTTATCGTAGTAGAAGTGAAATCACAAAACTAGTAATAATCAACAAGTGATAACCCTTAGGAATGAAGAAGTCATTCCAATTTATAGCTTTAAAAATTCCTCTTCCTCTCCCCCATGTGAGTTTTCATCTTACCACCACTTGTGACTTTTCAAATTCCCTAGCAAGTAAACTAAGTCCTTTTATTACTTTTGAAAAGGGGATTTTACAATGTGAATTTAAGTCACTTAAGTGAATAATATGAAAGAGTGAAAAAGTACATTCCCAATGAAGAAATATAATTTTAGAGAGAGAGGGAAGGGAAGAGAGAAGTGAAATATGGAGACAGGGAAGCTTTTTTTGATGAAGAACCTACTTGTGATGGATCTTGAGTAAATGCCTCATGAATGATATTATTTTTCTTTTAACCTCTTGATGAATTAGAGTATTTATATTACAACTCCTTGCTTCTAGTGAGATGTGGATACACTCAAAGGAATTGAATAAGTGCTTAGAAACATTGCTGCGATACTTGCACTAATATAGAAACATGATGATCCTATTTGAACACAAGGTTGGAGTTCGAACATCGAGATCATCACCTTTCTCTTCTTGTCTTCAAAATTCACCTCCATAACACATATTTCCTTTTAATAGAATTAAACCTAGGATACTCAAACACCTTCTTTCTCATTTGTTACTCATTGGAAAAAGGAATTTTCCTCCAAACAAAATAATTTCACCTTCATTCAAATGAAAGTACATAATATGAAATCATGAATTTGTCATGTCACTATGATGTTCTACATTGTTTCAAACTTATCCAATTGCTCTTTCTTTAGAATGAGAGGATCAACATCCTTATTTATTTACAAATATCTCAAAACTTACTATTTTTAGTAAGAATTATTTTGAGAAGTCCATTTTAGTTACTTCTTTCTTAATTTAGAAATTTTGAGTTCCATGTATGTACAAACATCAGTGACAACTCTGAGAATGAATTGTTTGCAACACTTACTAATTATAGATAGTAAGGCTTACTATTTTTAGAAGTGGGATTTCCTTGGGTTAGAATGGAATGAAAGTGGTCTCATAAGTTTTGTTATTTCACAAGGATGTTTTTCATAAATTGTTAAGGGATTTCAATCTCCATAACTCCATAGATTTGAAAAATTAGTTTTTAATTAAAAATAATGTAGACCACCACTCAATCCAAGGTTGGATTCAATTAAATGGAATTTTTTTAGAACAAAATTTTCTTAAAATCTCATGGGGATCAGAAAAGGGGTTTGTGAGATATGTGAAACTTTCCATTTTTACATATGAGGTCTCCGACTTATTTTCAATAGCATAACATCAAGGAGAGTGAGATTTTGGAGGAAAAAATATGCTTTAAAACACAGAAATTGCTAAGTGTGTATTATAAACATTTCACTTACTTCTTTACACTTTAACTCAAATCTAACCCAACCATGCTCAACATGGGTTTTGTGGAGCTTGGAGCTTGGGTTACACTAGTGTAAGAAGGCCACAAGGGACATCCAAGTAAGCTTTGCACTAGATGGTGACAAGTGTCACCTTCTGTTTTTATGTGAGTGAGATGTAGGGGATATAAATTAGCACTCGGGACCTACATTGTGGTTTTACATGTGTACGGGGCTAGCTAAAAGGGGGAGAACACTTTTTGTCCCCATTCCTCCTTTTCACCTTCACGATAATCCAAAGGAACATAATGTGCTAAAAAATGTGCGAAGGTGGTCTCCATTTTGAAAAATTGGTCTAATTTTACGTTGTGCTCACCTAATTAGTCAAGTCACAAGTTTTAAGTGATGAAAAGATATAATCCACAAGGGAGAACAATTTTGTTTCCCCTTATCATATTTTCACCTCAAGGAAAACCCAAGAGAACAACAAGGGTGAAAAAATTTTCTCTAAGCTTTTGGAATGTTAACATCACACGCCAAGTATATTTTAGGACACTGAGAGTGAGTTTTTGGCTGCAGGAAAATGGAATGGTGTTTTGGTGTAAAAAATTATATGATTTTGAATCAAAAAGACATGGTGTGATCATACCTACAATTATGAAGATCCAATTATTCTGACGGGGTTTCCCTTTCGATTATAATGATATATGTTTTGAACGTGATGTTGGGTTACTATTGAGCTACTAGTTTATTTGTTGTTAATTTGATTTCACTACGTAAATCAATACGAATATGAAATTTGGTGGCTCCCTGGTGCCACCCCATAAACCACTTTACATCAATCGCCTTAGAATTTTTTTGTATAACATTTATTTGTTTATAATCTTATGTTTTTGTTTTATCGTCTTTTATATGTGGTGATGTATGTAGAATGTGTATGTGAAATCTCAATCAAGCTTGGATAGCCTTGCAAATACTTTTGAGCATATGTTATTTGAGATCTCCAACATATCGATTGAAGTGTGGAAGCGTTGGCGAGAAATAAATAATGAACAATTTAACCTTAGTGCAAAAGTAGCTCTATCTAATTTTACTTATATGACACATACCAATAGGAATAGATCTCAATAATTATGTAATTCATTCTCCTACTCAATTTCCTCATTTAGACTATTTCAAGATATATTACTAGCTCTTTCCAAACTAGGAATACAATTTTATTTTATTTATGGAATTTTTTTTAATAATGAGATAAATATCAAGGCATACATATCTCTTATGGAGTTTGCAAATCTGTATACATTTTGAATTGCAAAAAAATAGTTTGCTTTCAAAATTTTATTCTTGTGAATTGATTGTTATAACACATTGAATACCATCGTTAATGTGTTGTCCAATGGGTTGCACCCCAATCCAAATCATAATCATTGATTTTTGAATTAAAGATACTTAGGGAGAGGAAGTGGAGCCAAAAATGTCAAAATGCCAAAAATTGTTAGCAATAGGTCAACAATTTTATAGTTAAGAGTCATGTTACTATTCAACTAAATGAAACAAATGATAAATGATCCCAAAGAGTGAAAAAAGTTTTAACCAAATTCCTTTATTCATATTGTCTAAATGTGGAATTAATCAAGCTTTAGAGAAACCAATACCTCAAAAAAAAATGAAATATTACTATCAATAGAATAAAATTGTTCAACCTTTGGACTTAAAAACAATGCTTCCATATCAATCAGTAACAACATCATTTCAAAACACCATATGATCATGAGCTCAATTAAGAATGAAATCTTGTTTGTAATTGAAGACGAAAACAATTTCTTGTGAAAATAAAGTTTTAAAAATATGTTGGAAAGCCATATTTGGACGGTCATACATAATAACTCAATTTCTCAAGATCACATATTATTAAACAAACAAAAACCATTTATTTGTGAAAGACAATCTATACAATAAATGCCTATGCTTTCATGCCTTTTTTTCAATTCTTATGCCAACCTTAAAGCTTCTAAATATTTGTAATTATCTTCTACGTCCAAATTGGAGAAGGGTCGTGTGTGGCTCAATTAGCATGCATGTTTGTAATAATCTTCACTATATTAGATATTCAAACAACATACATTTAATGTATTGTTTCAAGCTATGTAAGGATATAAAAACGTGTATTAGAAGAATCTAAGTGCATTACACCAACCTTAAAGCTTCTAAATATTGAAGATTGATTTAACTTGAACAAATTATTGAGATCATCTATACAAAAATTGCAATGGGTTGGCATGTCTCTTTTTTTGAACTACTCATCGTCATAACATATATGCTACTATCTTAGATCAATGACGGGTCAAAGACATGTCACGTTGTTAAGGAAGTCCGTAACACACACAGTCATACATAAAAGGAATTTTTATTTACATTTTTTGCTTCAGTAATATAGGTGTAAATATGTATATACAGCCAAGCATAAACAAGTCCGCTAAGTCAAAAAATTGTGGTACAATTATATAAGTGTTTAGGCTCCGTATCTACTATTTCTAAAAGTAGATATGCAACATTAGCAAAAATGGCTATGATGATTTCGAATGTGTATATGTTTATTGCTCTCAGTCGACTTCACTGCCACTCCGAACAATATTACGCTATATAGTAAATATGAGAACTTAAATCTTATCATTCGTTCAGTCATTATCATTATCAATACAAGATTAGAGACTTCTAACTACACATTTTGATGTATAATTTCTATTTTTACTTGTGGGATGTAGATTGGAAAATACGAAACATATTATAGATGTTAGTATTTTATTGCAGGGCATTAACAACTATGTCTCACAAAAATTAGGCTCTGATGATTTTTGTTATCGGTCTTCTACGCTGCTGGACAACTTTCATTTCAATACATGCAAAGAAGATGCTGGAAAATATTTCCCAATTTTACTTATGATGGCTTTGACAAAGACATTTTTAATCAAATTCTCAATGCATATCGCTATCCATATTTATTATTGCAATTCTAATAAAATTAGAATTGATCCTTACATATTTAATTTCACGGTTGCAGATATTAGAATTTCTGTTTTTGAGATAAGCATCCATATCATTATTAATGACTATCAAGAGGCCAAAAGTGCTTGAGATTGTTTTTCAGGAAGAAAACCAAATTGTTTGGAGTCATCAGCAGACCAGATGAAGATGCCCTCCAGTTTCCCTCTTTCCTTCAAATCCTTGCACGCGTCGAAGAATCCATCCTCTGGTTGGAGTCCACCTGCAGAGGTATCCGTGGCAGAACTGACCAGTATTTTGCCGCCCCTGTAATTAGATTGTTGAGTGTCGTAGTGGTCGAGAAAATCATCGACGGTAGTGCCCTTATCGTCTGCATAGAATTGGAAGTTTATGTAGTCTATGAAGCGACCGTATTTATTCCACAGTGCCTGATAATGGGTCTGCACTGACCCCTCGTCCTCGAAAGGAGCGATGGACGCTATGGAAATCAGTTTTTCTGCTTCAGTTGTATTATTAACTGTCCAACACAATCAGCAAATATGGTTGGACTCGAGTGGTCGAAGTGCTCGTAGTCGATGTCTATGCCGTCGAGATGATATTCTGTAATTATTGCTGACAGAGTCGAGACGGCGTTATTAACCCAAGAAGACACAGAGGAGGGCTGGAATTGCACGCTAGTTTTGTCCTCTCCTATGATGTCGCCGCCAAGGCTGACGGCCACCTTGACGTTCTTATGCTTCGACTTGACGGCCAACACGTCAGCTGGGCTCAGATTTTCCTCGTCCCAGAAGACGCTGAATTTGCCGTTTGTTGGAGTTGGAGAATGAGCGGATGCGGTGTAGTCGATGGCAAATGACAGAATAAAGTGAAACTCAACGTCGTCATCGATTGGCACCTCAGAGAACTTAACGCCCAGCCCCTCCGCGCCAATGTATTCCCTGAATAGTTTAACGTTTTCACCTGCACACAAACATGATGATGAATCACGTAAATTCCTTTTTATCCACAAATCAATTCACAATCTTATTAACTGTGAACATTCTATAATGTAAGCCATATAATAAATGCAATGGCTTACATTGTGACTTAGGAAGAAGGAGAAAAATCACGGTGGCGAAAAACATGATGTGAATCTCCATGGTCGCTGGCGATTACTGGCTGTTACATTGAATAGCTTTCATACGCCTCTTATACTCTCTCTATTTTTGAGTAACATATGTTGTGAAGGAAAAAGCAAAGCCGGAAATTATTCTATGATGGCTTCATGTCGTTTTTACTTGTCATTAATGCTCGTGTGTTTTACTCTTTGTTAATTGTGATCATGTCCCGCTCTTGTTTTTTTAAGTTTGCACTTCGAATTATCAAGAGAACCACCATTGAAAATATAAATGCCATCCGGCAGCCGGCAATTAAAGATTAAAAAAGTTTACAACCAGTATATAGTAAAGATAATAGCATGAGTGTTTACCCTAGAAATGACAGTGGATTAATTGATGCATTAACGGTGATAAAAATGTTGATGTGGAAGGAATGAAAGCGGAACATTACATATGGAAGAGATTTAATGAAGGTGTGGGAAACTATTGGAGAGAATGTAGGCAAACCTCTTCCTTGCTCGTGTAAGTCGGAAGTAAACCACATGTGTGTGTCGTGAGCCGTTTGAAGGAGAAAGGGGGTATGATGTGTATAACCTCAAGCCAACATACTCTAAAGGTAACTCTAAAAGTAAAGCCCTTATCATTCGACACTATGAACGTCAACATTTGCTTTTGTTAATGCCAACCATTTTGTTCCGTGGATAACAAAATCCCACGCCCTTTTAAAGGAGATCACTTGTGCTTGCAAATAGAAAGTATAAAGATAGGGCCATTTTCGAGGACTAATCATTTCATGTGGCACTGATGATGTTGTTTAATATGATAACCACAAAATATCAGGGTCAGATGAAGTATTGTATCTTGTATGTTTTACATTAAAAAGGGGAAAGGACAATATGTAATGAACAAACTATGCACAATTAAAGACACAAGCCGTATGATGCACGCTATAAGAATTTCTCCCAAATCCGATGATCAACAAAAAAGCTTGCAAAAAAAAAGGCGTACAATTAGAAAGAAACGACATAAGGAAGTAAGAGTGAGTATTGTTGATTTCATACACACTATGGATGCATTGTTTAGTGAATATAGATGATCTTCTTCTTTCTTTCTAATACTAAGAAAAGGTTCAAGAGTTAATTAAATGAACTTTTAAAAAGAGAAAGGAGGGGATATGTGCAAGTTTTTGAGTTGTTCAACACTAGAAATAACTGTAAAAATAAGTCCTCATAATAATAAAATATTGAATGAGTTAGACTCTAATGAACTCTAAAATCCACGTGTCGTTACTTCCCATTGTAATATTTCATTTCTAGTTGATTTACTGTTCTACTTGAGTGAATATTTTAACTTTGTGATTATTTTATGAAATATTCTTAGAAACTAAGTCACTCTAGTGTCACTTTGAAAAATAGTATTAAATTATCTTATCTTAGAAACCAATGTAAATTTTTGAATTACAATGTAGTTCCCATAAAAGATAAATTTGAACAAACAATTTTTTTGACCAATACCTTAACAACATCGTTCTTCAAGTTAATAGTGTTAAAATGGATGGTGGGTTTGGAACAGGGTCTTTGAGTGTGCCCTTCAAGGAATTCAATAAGATCTAAGATGCAAAACAACATTTGAACTGCATTGTGGCCACATTCAAACTTCTCCCCCTACACATAACACCATTTCCATTCACAAGACATGATTTCTTGCACCTCATTCTAGCAATTACATGTCAACCTAATGCTCCCAACACTTCACCAAGCAATTGACTATTTCAAATAGCAACGCAAATGTAGTGCCCAACACATTTAATAAAATAAATCTAAAACAAAAGTGTGTGAAAGTCATGGGTGAAGGGAATCAAGAGGCATAGATAAAATTTTAAAATATATTGGTGGAGGACGGTGGTCTATGTCAGGTAGTGTCGTGTGGGAGGAGATCTGACAATGCATCACATCCTTAGCAACCTTTCAGGTCTACTATTTTCCTTGCTAAATAATACAATACCTTTACTGATGATCTCTAGTTGTTAACCACGACCAACCCATGTTAACACTGAAAATTTAGCAGTAATTGGATGGTGGCAGCAAGTGCAGGCCTGCACACTGACATAATTAAATAAATAGAATTTTACGATAGCCGTTCCAAAATGATCTCTTCTAATAGCCATCTAAAATCAATCCATTCATGTTTAATTCAGCCCTGCGCATGGAGGCAATCTGTAGCCTTAACAACTCCTAATTTTACTATGTACAAATTGGTTGATCTAGGTTTGTATCTATAGAGGAAGCGGGTTAAATGTCTTTGAAATTATCTTCTATTGCCGTTGTTTTTTTCTATATTTAGAAGAGAATAAGAAGATTGAGGATTAGGAGGCACATATTATTTAGATGTTGGTTTTGTTTCTTTTGTTTATGTGTGCCCGTGTTGCATGCATGGTAACCTTTGTAACACCATTCTCATGCCAAATGAAGGATACCACTTCATTTTTCCTACTCTTTTAATTTTATTTCGAGTAGTCTTATTGATTTTGTAACGCCAACATTTTACACACACAAAAACAACAGTAAAAATACCAGGATAAATTTTTTTACTTACATTTCTCACTACAAAACGCCACAAGGGCTCTAAGTAAAGAAAACTCAAAAACGCATATGACACTTACATAAGTCATTGACTCACATAAACACATGACAACACCATATACATGTCGATGCCACACTTTCCCCAATGACTGAATACTAGCAATGACCCAAAACACAACAAAAGAACTCAAGGATTGGCATATCCACAACACATCATTTGTTTAATTGCATCTTAGTTACGATTAAAATTCCAAGAACATTATTGTGCAAGGATAATTTTCTCCTTTTTCCACCTACAAATTCTTAAGTTTATTCCACTTTTAATTTACAGTTCTAACATTACTGGGTGTCACTTTATCATCTGAGGGATGGAACGGGTGTTTGGTGGAGGATTGAGGAGCGAAAGATCCACGTGGACTCAGATATGGTTACTTCCGAGCTCTTTGAGGAATAGCTCAAGAGTAGATACATATTCAGGAGGTTCATCTAGTAGAGGATAGATGAGTTTCATGACCTAAACTAGGCATCCATGACGGTAGCGGAGTATGAGAGTCAGTTTCTGGACTTTCTTCAAAAGAATACATGCAAGATGAGAAGGTTAGGATTCATAAGTTCATCAGGGGCCTCAACTTGGATTTGGGAGGTGCAGTATGGATACAGTGTCCGTAGACTTTAGCTGAGGTCATTAAGAAGGCCTACATTATAGAGGAGACCATGGGGAAGAGACAACAGGATAGAGATAGAGTGAGGAGACATACTCAATAGATGTAGGATAGTAGGTCGATGGGGTCATCTACTCCTCATGGAAAACATGGTTTCACACAATCTTCTTTCAAGCCACCACTTCATCCACCTCATCAGCAGCAGTAGACTCGTCCACCATTTAGACCCCCATAAAGATTTGATACTGAAAGAGGACGAAGTATAGGGCCTCCTCCTAGAGGATCCATCAAGACAAAGGGAGTACCTAGAGCTCAGTTAGTAGGAGCTCATAAGCAGTGACCATAGATTTCCATGGAAAAATCATCATGATCCATAATATAGATCACTAGAGTACCTATTGGATCCGTATCTCATTGGAGGGTACCAAGTAGTAGTTATGGATGTTGGGTACTTAGAAACCATTGGAAAGAGTTCCCAGATAACCGTAATAACAATGGTAAGGCACCTATTTCAAAGCCTATAGTCAGTGATATGAGACATAGCCATCAGATTTATGTGGCGATTGAGAACTACCAGGAAGAGAATTAGGGTACAGTGATAGAGACTACATGTAGCATTGGTGGTATCACTACTTCTATATTGTTTGATTCTAAATCTTCTGATTCATTTATTGCACCATCATTAGTAGAGTGATGCAGTGGTGGCGGCAGTTAGGTAGGGCATTAGTTGGAATGTTGAGATGGCTTCTAGAGCCAAACTCTCAATTGACTCCTTAGTTAAGGAGTGTGTAGTGGACCTTGGACCCTTCACCACTACATTGGATCTTTGTATCATTCCTTTGGCTTCTTATGGAGTTATCTTGGGAATACATTGGTTATTTGCACACAGAGTTAGAGTTGATTGTTACAACAAGGTTATATCTTGTGTAGAAATTTTGGGAGTTGTTTCGGTGATAACTGGAGTAAGGAGACCCATCGAGCTATTTGTACTATTTATTATATGTAGCTTAAGCAGTGTGTATGACATCGATGTCATTTGTATGCTATCATAGTTAGGTGATAGGATGAGACCAGTGGACCTTCACTTGATGATAATCATATTTTGAGGGAGTTTACAGATATTTTTTTTGGAAAGTTACCATTGTTACCTCCCACACGTGAGATAGACTTTCATATTGATTTGGTTCTTGGAGTAGAGCCTATCTCACATGCACCATATAGGATGACCACCCGTGAGTTGTGTGAGCTCAAGTTGTAGTTAGTGGGCCTTCTTGAGAAAGGCCTAATCCATCATAGTGTATCTCCTTGGGGTGTACCTATGATTTTTGTGAAGAAGAAGGATGTATCCTTGTGTTTGTGTGTAGACTACAGACAACTGAACAAAGTAACATAATGAATTGTTACCCCATTCCTTGCATCGATGATTTCTTTGATCAAATGAAGGGGGCTACAGGGTTTTCCAAGATATATCTTGAGTTTGGTTATCCTCAGTTGAAGATTGTAGAGGCGGATATCCACAAGACATATTTCCATATGAGATAATGCCACTACGAGATCATAGTTGTGCCATTCAGTCTAATGAATGCATGCATTGTAACATTTGCAACACCATTCTCATGCCAAATGAAGAATACCACTTCATTTTTCCTACTCTTTTGATTTTATTTCGAGTAGTTGTATTGATTTTGTAATGCCCACATTTTACATGCACAAAAACAATAGTAAAAATACCAAGATAATTTTTTTACTTACATTGCTCACTACACAATGCCACAAGGGCTCCAAGTAAAGAAAACTCAAAAACACATATGACACTTACATAAGTCATTTACTCACATAGACAGATGACAACACCATATACATGTCGATGCCACACTTTCCCCAATGAACAAATACTAGCATTGACCTAGCCACAACAAAAGGGATCAAGGATTAGCATATCCACAACACATCATTTCCTTAATTGCATCTTAGTTATGTTTAACATTCCAAGAACATTATTGTGCAAGGATAATTTTCTCCTTTTCCCACCTACAGATTCCTAAGTTCATTCCACTTTTAATTTACAGTTCAAGCATTTCAAGTTCTACTAGTTCTAACATTATTGGGCGTTGCTTCATGATCTGAGGGATGGAGCGGGTGTTTGGAGGAAGATCGAGGAGCCGAAGATCCACATGGACTCAGATATGGTTACTTCCGAGGTCTTTAAGGAATAGCTCAAGAGTAGATACATATTCAGGAGGTTCATCTAGCAAAGGATAGATGAGTTTCATGACCTAAACTAGGCATCCGTGATGGTAGCAGAGTATGAGAGTCAATTTCTAGACTTTCTTCAGTATGTAGACTACATGCAGGATGAGAAGGTTAGGATTCACAAGTTCATCAGGGGCCTCAACTTGGATTTCGGAGGTGTAGTATGGATATAGTGTCCACAGACTTTAGCTGAGGCCATTAAGAAGGCCTACATTACAGATGAAACCATGGGGAAGACACAACAGGATAGAGATAGAGTGAGGAGACATATTAAATAGATGTAGGATAGTAGGTCGATGGGTTCATCTACTCCTCGTTGTGGAAAACATGGTTTCACACAATCTTCTTTCAAGCCACCACTTCATCCACCTCAGTAGCTGCAGTAGTAGACTCGTCCACCATTTAGACCCCAAAAAGATTTGATACTCAGAGAGGATGGAGTATAGGGCCTCCTCCTAGAGGATCCATCAAGACAAAGGGAGCACCTAGAGCTCAATCAGTAGGAGCTCATCAACAGTGACCATAGATGTCCATGGAAAAATCATCATGATCCATAATATAGACCACTAGAGTACCTGTTGGAGCCATATCTCATTGGAGGGTACCAAGTAGTAGTTATGGATGTTGGGTACTTAGAAACCATAGGAGCGAGTGCCCAGAGAACCGTAATAACAATGGTAAGGCACCTATTTCAGAGCCTATAGTCAGTGATATAAGACATAGCTATCGAATTTATGTGGCGATCGAGAACTACCAGGAAGAGAATTAGGGTATAGTGATAGAGACTACATGTAGCATTAGTGGTATCACTACTTCTATATTGTTTGATTCTTAATCTTCTGATTCATTTATTACACCATCATTAGTAGAGCGATGCAGGTTGGTGGCATTTAAACAGGGCGTTAGTTGGAATGTTGAGATGGCTTCTGGAGCCAAACTCTCAGTTGACTCCTTAGTTAAGGAGTGTGTAGTGGACCTTGGACCCTTCACCACTACATTAGATCTTTGTATCATTCCTTTGGCTTCTTATGGAGTTATCTTGGGAATACATTGGTTATCTGCACACAGAGTTAGAGTTTATTGTTATAACAAAGTTATATCTTGTGTAGAAATTTTGGGAGTTGTTTCGGTGATAACTGGAGTAAGGAGACCCATCTCTATTCGTACTATTTCTTATATTCAACTTAAGCAGTGTGCACGACATGGATGTCAGTTTTATGCTATCATAGTTAGGTGATAGGATGAGACCAGTGGACCTTCACTTGATGATAATCATATTTTGAGGGAGTTTTTAGATATTTTTCTTGGAAAGTTACCACGGTTACCTCCCACACGTGATATAGACTTTCATATTGATTTGGTTCCTAGAGCAAAGCCTATCTCATGTGAACCATATAGGATGACCACCCGTGAGTTGTGTGAGCTCAAGTTGTATTTAGAGAGCCTTCTTGAGAAAGGCCTAATCCATCCTAGTGTATCTCCTTGGGGTGTACTAGTGATTTTTGTGAAGAAGAAGGACGTATCCTTATGTTTGTGTGTAGACTACAGACAACTGAACAAAGTAACGATAAGTAATCGTTACCCCCTTCCTTGAATCGATGATTTGTTTGATCAAATGAAGGGGGATAAAAGGTTTTCCAAGATATATCTTGAGTGTGGTTATCTTCGAGTTGAAGATTGTAGAGGAGGATATCCACAAGACATATTTCCATATGAGATATGGCCACTACGAGTTCACAGTTGTGTCATTCGGTCTAACGAATGCCCCGTCTGTAATGCCCACTTCCTATGACACTTAATTGATTATCATCTTGAATTATGCAGACTTTTGGATATGAACATGACTTATACTTACGTTGATTAGCATGATGTTTTGTGAGTAGATGCATTTTTGTTATGATTGGATTTTGTTTTACGTATGATCTACAAGATTTGGCTCATGGACGGACTATTGATCTTGATATTATTTTAATATGGATATATTGCATGTGTTCTAACATTGGATTTCTTCGCCATGATAAATAGAATGTAGTTGTTGAATTTACATTACTATAACTTTGGATAATGATGGAATGCATAATTAAGTTGTGATTTAAACCTTGAAATAATGGATAATTGAATTACGTATAGATGTTAATAAATTTCATGCATATGGTTATTTTGGACATTTTGACATGGCCGCAAGGCCGAAGGAGGTATTTTGTATTTTGCAGGAAACACAACATGATCACAACCATGAGGTTACGCATACCTTGTTTGATGGAGGGATTGGGAACCAAACACAACAGGATGTCGGGTGGTTACAACATTTGGTCGTCAAGGCAACTAGTGAATTGTATTGTGTTACCTTTGTTCTTTTATGTGTTAAGAAAAATTTCCATGAGGGGGAAATTTTCTAATGTGACCAAGGGGGTAAGAATTTTAATTACTTGTTTTAACTTACTTTAGTAGGTGATTTCATTTGTGATGTTTTTTTTTAATTACTTTTGCTAAGTATGTTTAGATTAATGTAACATCTTGTTTAATTTTTTTAAGTTTTGGAGGGAAGTCTAGTAGGTGTAATTAATTTTGATGGTTGGCTCCTTGAGCCATGTGTTGCCTCTTGTATTGAATGTTTGTTTTGAGTGTTGACCACTCCAAATCCTTTGAATCTCGAATTTGAGATTTAGGGCAATTTTGGGGGACTTGTGGGACAAGTTGAACTTGTCCCACACTTCCCAAAACCCCTTACCAACCATATCTATGGGTTGGGAATCCAAAAAGGGGATTATTTATTGTTTTGGGAAGGGAAATGTGACTTTGGAGTGCACTTGTCTTCTTTTTGCATTTAATTGTGCCTTAAGACACATGGGAAGGGATGGATGTGGAAGAGAGATGTCATTCAACCCAACCACCCATTTATTGTGTTTTGGGAGTTGAGTTGACTATGGGAGGTGGTCTTGAGGATGTGTGATGTGGCATCCTACATGGAGCCACATCACCCTCACCCTTCCCTTTTGTCTATTTATGGAAACTTCCTCTCTTGTTGAGGGGGTTGGAGGTTTTGTGGGAGAGTTCTTTTGTTATTTTCTTTTGGGGGAGAAAGAAAAAGAAGGAGCTTGGACTTGCATGCTTGGGATTGTTTTGGAGGGAGCTTGGACAAAGTTCTTGGTTTAGGCTTCTCCAATGGAGAGGTAGGAAACCTTCTCCCTTTTTGCTTTCTTATTGTTGTTGTTTCTATGCTTAAATTTGTGGAAAATGTATGTTTACTTTTGTGTATTGTGGAAAAATGGATAGAATGCTTAATGTGTAGTGTAGGAGAGGTCTATGGGAAAACTCATGAGGGAGGCATAAGAGTAGAATTAGGAAATTGTGGAGGGAGTTTGAGAGGGATGCCCATCTTGGGTAAGAAGGTTCACATTCTTACCTTGTCCTTGAGGGAGCCATAAGAGGAGGGAGGCATAAGAGTATGGGAGGAAAAAGGGGTACTTGAGGGAGGCATAAGAGTCATAGGGGCTTGAGTTTTATTGTGGAGGGTTTGGATGGGCATCTCATCTCAATTGGGAGGCATAAGGAAAAATTTCCCATAGTTCCTTCTCTTGTTGGCTTGGATGAAAGCCTTGTTGTGAAATGTTGTGTTATTTGTGTGTCTTTTTGTTCTCTTATTTTAGTCTTGAATGTTGTGAAGAAATTGTATTGTGGAAGCAAGTGTTGTTGCCTTGAGTTGGAGACCACCCTTTCATTGTGTTGTGTTTGGCGCTCGGGGTCCAAGATTATTCACTACAACTAACTTGTAACACCTTCAAGTCAAACACAATCCAAATTGCAATCTCCAACAAGTGCCCAATTCTGAAAGTGCAAGAGAGAAAATAAAACAAGTAGCCCAAAATCCTGCAAATTCAATCAATAAATAGAAATGGAATGTCAAGATGATGAGGTGGATCTATGTAGGACGTCACTTCATCATTCCTGCATTCAAACACATAAGTCAAACACTATACCCAAGACGATAAATGAACATGTAAGACTTATGATATGCCCACATAACACTCCAACTTGCACACCATGCTTATCAAGGAAAAAAAATTGTGGTGAGTCGAAAGTGCAATAATTTACCCTTTTTATCCTCCAAAATGAATAAATAATCCTAAAATTAATTCCCCATACCATAGGCATAATTATTGGATGAATTTAAGAGGCATGGGAAAATCTAAGTTTGTCCCACAAGCCTCCCAAATCAAAATCAGAATTTTGAATTTGGTAAAGAGTACACAACACAAAATCCAACACAAATATAGCTTACATCCACAAAATTTCAAGGACCAGCTACCCTCATAATTATCCAATTTTCACATTCTTATTTTAGTTAACAAATTAAGTAGGATTAGCTAATTAAGACACATTAATAATTGCTAATAAAGTGATTAGAATTTCCCAATAATTAAATACATATAACACAAAATAAAACACACACAAATTAAAAGAAAGGGAAAAACATTACACCCAATGGCCACACATGTGGGGTCACCCCCATGAGAAACCTCCTAACTGTATGTAATAACACAACATAAACATTAGACACAAGCTTTCAAATTTGGTCATGTTGCAAAACACCCAACATTCTTTTGTGGTTGATCACCTATCCCCTTTTGATGTATGATATAATGTTCTGCAAACACAAGAAAAATAACTCTTTAGCCTCATGGCCACATCAACAACATCAAGAAATAATATATACATAGTGTTGGTGCTCAATTTAATCTCACCCCGTTTGTTCAAAATTTCTCGGTCTGCATGGTTTGAAGTATTATGTCTCCCTGTAATGGATGCGTGAAGGTAATATATTTATCAGGTTCTTGTCGTCAAATAATTTTCTATGGTATGTCGTGCCTGGTAATGTTTACTAGTTTCTTTCTATGCATACTAGTTTGTAATTTGGGAGTGAATGCTTTGGAGTATCCCCATTCTTTTTTATTTTTTTATTTTTCTGTAGTCGTGTTTTCCCTGTCAAATTTTTTCCCGACATCCATGGATACTTGGTCTTTTCTGATTAGATACAACATAACGGCTCTATTTGGTGAACTTGTCACTTTTGTTACATTTGTAAAAAATACCAAATTTGTCTCGCAAACCCGATAGTTTCTAATAAGCTATTCAACAATGTAAAGCGGCAGAGAAATTTTATTACTTTGACCCCGAAGAGAAATTTTCTTACTTTTACCCCAAAGAGCAATTTTCTTACTTTGACCCAGAGATGTACACATGTCATAAGTCGAGCCATTGCAGGAAGGCGGGTCAAATTTTTGTTTTAAGGAATTATGGCAAAAGGATTAAAAATATAAAAGGAATGCCTAAGGTCCATAAAAGGACACGTGGCAGTTTGAAAAGTCAAAGGCGGAGAGATGGATCGTCGAGCATTTTGAAGATTTTGGCCTTTTTATGAAAAGCAGAAAAGTTATGAAATAAGCCGCGATTCTGTTGGGGAAAAATGATGTCACATGTTTGAGTCAGCATTGAAAAGTCAAAGCAGGGAGGCAGGTCAAATTGTCAAAAAATGCATAATTTCTTTAAGCGATACAAAATGTGAAAAACACCCCCAGGCCTGCTTCATCTCAAATATTTTTGATGCCTCTAGGTCTTACTTTTGGAGTTGCACTAAGAAGACAAGTTGAGGCTTCCACTCGCTCCTCTTTACACTTAGAATTTTCAAGTGTCTGGTGTAACTTTTTCAGACCTAGGACACGTGGAGAGCCTGCACTCGTTTGAGGTCCTGCCTCTAAAATTCATCTTTGAAGTTGTGCCGAATAGACACGTGGAAGCTTTTGCTAGACCTTCCCATGCTCTAACTTTTCAGAAACTGGTGTAACTCTCTTGGGTTTTGAACATGTGGAGGGCCCACGCTCATTTGGTAACTTACCTCTAGACTTCACCTTTGCAGTTACGCCAAGGAGACATGTGGAGGCTTCCGCTGGCTCCTCTTTTCACTTGGCCAACTCAGACTCGCAGCACAGGTATGTGGTATAATCCATGTGAGGAAACTCATTTCTGAGAGGCACGAATGTAGGTATCCATGCAAGGGCACTCATTTCTTAAGGTGTATTATCAAAGGTGAAAAGGATTGTTTGTCAAATCAAGCCATATGGAGCCAACTGAGAATCATTAAAATGGGTGTTTATTACATGACATAATAAAAGAATGATTAAGAAGACTATAAAAATTTATGACATGGAATCCCAATTATAGTTGAGGGACTGAGAAACGTGATCAATTCATGATTTATTAACTAGGAAAATTTTGGGTGTAAATCTGTTAAACATCACTCTCTAGAACAAACTTGTAACAAACAAAGGATTCCTCAAATATTCTTCTTTTGGGGGAAAATTTGGATGATTGAGCAAGTAAAATTGTATAAATGCAATGAGAACAATCTTCCAAATGGTCAGGGGTTAACTTTTCTGAGAAAATTTGAGAGAAACCATTTTTCCCGAGAGACCATCTGAGAAACTTGTTTATCTCCTCTGTTTTAGATTTAATCACGTCAAGATGGTTGCAAGTGTACAACCATTGATAAGCTCTAAGATTGTTCAAGAAACTTTCCCCTACTGATGAATCTAATGAACCTCAAATAAATTTGTGTTGATCATGAGCATAATTATGTCTGCTTGTATTTCAGATTTTTTTCAAATATTTTTTCTTCTTCCTATTGCAATCTTATGTTGAAATCCCTTTGAATCACACAAGATCCCATTCGTGTGCTAGTATTGTGGCATTAGAAATTTCATTATGAGAATAGATTTCATCTGGTAATGAAATAAACAATTTAAAATCACTTTACTTTCACTATGTTGATAAAGATTGTTTATAAGTCTATGAGTGTATCTTAGGTGTGATGAATAAGGGATTTTCAACATTTAATTGAGTCTTTGGCATGAGCCTTTATGTTGAATGCTTGAATAATGTGTGAAACCGTGCATCTCTGGGCTTCCATTTATTCACGCATTCTAGTTGAAGGAATATTTTGGCTATTTTGAAGCATTCTATTATGTGAGTTTTTCAATATTTGTAAAGGTTCTCAAAGATTTAGTATAATCAAATTTATATTTCAAACTTCCCACCAAAAACTTCTCAAATGATGAATGAACTATGTATCCATGAATGAACTAATTCCACTACCAAAGAATACAAAAACAATCAAGTTTCAATTATTGTCTTTAGTAACCTGAACCTTGTCCAAGAAACATATCCACTCTCTAGTGTGACAGCTCATGAGAGTTGAGGACACTTAACGAAGAAAACATTATTGAAGATTTTTTGCTTTCATTTGAAGGGCCTGATTTGATTGATGAATCCATGAAGGAGGAGGACCATACAGTTCTAGAGGCTTCAACTGCAGAGAAGGCCACCGAAGAACCTATTAGTGTAAAATCACATAACCCCCTGAATGGCTTCAGATGTGAGTGGGGAATCTGGTGTGATTGCACAACATTGGACCATCTCTTAAGATGTGGCACTTGCGAAATTGAGATGGACCTCCAGAGAAGGTTGCTTCTTTCTCCTAAACTACCTGCCACAAGCTATTATAATGCAAGAAAACTATCTAATCCTAATCTAACCTTCCAAGGGATCAGGGAGATAAAGTGCATGAAAATAAATCCTACACTAAAACAGAGATACACGAGAGAAGGAGGTTGTTGGTCACAATCTCAACTACCTGAAATGGAGAGAGGTGAGCAAAGGAAAGGGTGGACAAGATGCACCATAGACTAGAGATAAATTTCACATAGAACACCACTTCAAACCCATTAAACATGGCTCCCAAAACCTACAATGAACATAAGAAGTATGCACTGTATACCCTGCAATGATAAGAGGTGAGAAGAGAAAATAAAATAATCAAGGATGGACAAAATGCATCACGAAACATATTTTATTGCTCTATAATTTCACAAGGTACATCATCATTGGGAAAGAGGCAAGAAAATTCCATTACAAAGCCAAGAGATGAGGTTTAGACTCCACATTCTACCCTAAGGAAGAAAGAGAGAGGGGGGCAGGAGATGACCAACCTTTGAAAATATGCCCCTCCTTTACAATATATAGAATAATAAGAGAAGGAGAGAGGGAAAATTCAAATCCTACTTCAACAACCCTTGCAATGCATTAAATCCACCCACTCTAACCACTCTAGAAAGTGTTGAAATCTTCTTATAACAATGATGGGCCTTTTCTGCTGAACCCATGCCCTCGTCATTGTTCCTTCTGGGAAAGAAAGGAGGCCCATTCTTCATCATGGTGGCAGGTGGGGACTTGACAGCCTCAAAACAACAGACTGAAACATAATGGTGGTGGGTGAGAAGCTGGCACCAAGAGCTTTCAAAAATGTCCCCTCCCACTCAAATCTGAGCTTTCAATCGAAAGATATGACCATCTGAAGGTGCTTCAGGTTTGGGGTCTACCCTGTGAGATCTACATGGATCCTTGTGAATTTTTAAATATTTTTCCACCTCCTTTTACTCCTTAAATGGTGCTGAACTAACACATGGTGGCTTCCACGAGCTCCTCTTTATTCTACCTAAGTCACTCATGTTGGTGGAGACACTCTGCCTAACCTGAGACATGTGGAGAGATGATGTATATTTGGGGACCGCTTTTGGATTCACCTCTTGAAAGAGCACCGAAGAGACACATGGTTCCTTCTATGGCTTTGCTTTATTTCTTTGTGTTTTGGGTAAGTCCCTTTTGTTTGGCAAGGCCATATGTCTGACCTTGAACACGTGGAGGCTCAGCGCATATTTGGTACATGCCTCCGGATTTTACCTTTGGAGTTGTGCGGACGAGGCACGTGGAGGCCTCCGCATGATTTTGGACTTTTCAATGAATGGATTTGCTCCCTTTTGATTCTGACCATGTGCCGATCCCATGCTCATTTGGGAATTTTTCTTTGGGTTGCACCTTTGAAATTGTGTCCATGAGGCACGTGGAGGCTTCCACCGACCCTCTTATACTTATCCGATTAAATGGCTGGCTTTATCCCTTTGTTTGAACCTACTATTAGACCCTAGACATGTGGAGAGATGGTGCTTGTTTAGGGAACCACCTTTGGCTTTGACCCTTGAAGGTGCACTGATGAGATGCATGGCACCATCCACTAGCCTTAGACTTTTCAATGGTTGATTTAACTTTTTGAGGCTCTGACCACATAGAGGGTTGGCGCTCAGTTGGGGTCCCCACTTTGGATTCTACCCTTGGAATTACACCGATGAGGCATGTGGAATATTTGCACTCATTTGGGGACCACCTTTTGGTCTTGCCCTTTGGAGTTACTCCGATGAGGCACATGGCTCCTTCCACGGCTTTGTATATTTAGCCGTTTAAGGGCCTCGAGTGAATGCTTCTTTGAAGTCCTAAAATTCGAGCCTTTTAGATGGAAGATGGAAATGGTTGGAGAGAAAAATTTGAAGGAATAAACAAGAAGGCACGCAAGGACATCCAGAAAGAAGGCAAAAATGAATCGGGGTGCGTGCGAGATGTAAGCGCGAGAAAGGAAAGAAGAAAGGATGCGCGTGCATAGGGAAAAAAAAGAGGGTGTGAAAGATAGAGGAAGATGTGAAAGGGTGGAAATGGGAAAGGGAGAAGAATTTGAAAGGAGAGTATAGAATCACGATGTGAATATCCAACTTAGGAAGGGTGCACGACGGTAGAAAGGAAAGAGGGCATGCAACAGGAAGACCTAGAACTTAGCCAACTTTGGAGGCATCTACAAAGGGGCACGCGGAAGATTTGAAAGGTACAGGGAGTGTGAGGAAGGACTATAGCCTTTCCATTTCTCTTGTGTGAGGTTTTGTCTGATCGATTTTTCCCGGTGGGTGAAATTCAATTACAATTTGGAAACTTTCGAGCCACCTACCTAGTAGGTGAAGAGACCAGTGGCTTTGTTACATCCATTGGGTATGGAGTCATGAATGAAATCCTTATACTAATCTTTACTTTAAAACTTGAACTTGATTGCTTGCACTTGGAACACTGCTAGAACTGGAGCGTATCTCCCTAAGCGCTACCTCCAATGTACTATGCATGAGCAACAAAACACCACAACACACACTATGTACAAAACTGTATGTAGAGTGTGCAAAAGCCCTTATGTTGCTGAAAGCAAACCTATTCCTACTCCTACACTAACCATATAGAAGAAAATATAAACATAGTCTCCTTTCTGAAGGGAGAAATAGCTTCCTTTCTTAGAAAATGCATCCATGTATATGATTTGGCACTAAACATGGTTGTTACAATGAGTGAGAAAATGACAAGAGGTCGTCCTCCACCCAAATCATCAAGGTATTAACATCAATTGAAAATACCTCCTCAAGATGATTGACATTGGGCTTCTAGAGGTGTTGATGGTGACCCTTGATGCCTTGATACTCATCCTCATGCCCTCAAGTGGGCACGACTAGTTTAAGCTTCTCCATTGGCTCCAATGAGGCTAAGTACCTGATTGGGCACAGTATGGTCCTTTGAATGTGCCCATGGTTCTTAATTCCAACTCCAAAAATGGAGTCCTTCTACGAATCTTCCTAGGTGAATGGTATGGAAGAGATGGGATCCTCGTGCTCTTTTTCTTCCTCCTCATGAGAAGAACATGGAATACCATGATCCTCCAACCTTGGTTCTAGAGGGCCATTATAAGATGCATGTTGCTATCCTTGGACGCTCTCCTCCCTAGTAGTGGACTCATGTGCTTGGGAGATGGATGATGGAGGAGAAAATGATGTAATCTCTTCATAATCCTCTCCATCAAAGAAATCCTCCAAGTATGACAGATAAACTACCTCCTCGTTGTCCTGATGCTTGTGCTCAACCTCCTCCATGGTGTCCTCTTGATCTGTAACTCACTCCCCATGGTTTCCATCATCTTGAAACAAGAAGTTTGAAAGCTCAAACTCTTCTTCAACACTAGAGTTTAAAAGGATGAAGTGGGAGGAAGAAGCTCAAGGTTATTTTGTGGATTGCTCCACACTTGGAGCCTCTGGAACTATATGGTCCTCCTCCATTATGGGTTCATCAATCAAAGAAGACCCTTGAAATGAAAGAAAAAAATCTTCAATAATGTTTTCTTCATTAGGTGGTCTCAACACTACTTTGATCTCCTACAGCTGCTCCTCTTCAATGGGACTTAGAGTTGATTGTTCCTCCTCCCTCATAATTGGTTAGGCAGATTGGATTAGATCAGCATTCTCTTTAGACAAAGTGCAATTATGGACATTGCATTCAGATAAAATAGATTGCGGATCTTATTCTCCTTGTTTTCCTTCTGTTACAAACTCATCTTCCACCACTTGTGGTCTGACCCCAGCCTCCTCTGAAGGTTTAACCATCAAGGGATTTTTGTAATCCCAAATCTGAGAGCCAAGCTTACCAAGCTTTTGATCATTTCTTATTTTCTTGGCTCTTCTTCTTGTTTCTCTCCTTGACTGGTTGCCTGATTGTTTGCTTCCAAAGATGGACTTGAGATAAAAACAGGGTTCATTTTAAGAGACCTCTTGGAAATCAAAGGTGGAAAATACCTGGCGAATATCCCCAGAACTGGTTTTGCGGGAAGGCAAAGTTTTTGGGGGTTGTATGAAAACAATTTACCTGATTTTCAAGTGGTGTAATAGAAGGCTGCAGACGCATGATGGGAGATTTGTTGTCGCGCATCAAAAAAATGCATTGATGGGCGTCAATGAGGTTTGTTGACGTGCATCAATGCATTTTTTGATGCACGACAGCAAATCTCCCGTCGCACGCGTCTGCAGCCTCCGCCCTCTACTTTCACATCAAAAAAATCTTCGTGTCACTGTCAACAAACTCTTTGTCGTGCGTCTGCTATGCGTCAATATCTGCAGTACCTCCTTGTCACGCGTCAACTATCCATTAGTGTCACACGTCAACAAATAACCGCATTGTCGTGCGTCAACAAATTGTTTGTCATGCATCTACTATGCGTCAATATCTGCAATACCTCCTTGTTGCCGCATCAACTATCTGTCAGTGTCGCACATCAATAAATAACCCCATTGTCACGCGTCAACAAACTCTTTTTCGTGCATCTACTATGCGTCAATATCTATAAACCCTCCTTGTCACGCGTGTCAATAACTTACCCCCTTGTCATGCATCTGCAATATAGGATATATCATATTGTTGACAAAATTTGAAGTAGAAGTGTTCTACCTAGCGAATAATCTAGGATTATATAGGGGATATTTTTCAAGGGTAGGCGAAGCCGACCCCTAAAAAAAATTAAAGTGTAATTTTTAGGTGAACAGGTCACTGACCCGCGCCAGAAAATTCACCTTTTCAAAATTTTCAAAAATGGAATATTCGCCATATTACGAATATTCGCCACTAAAATTTTCCCTGGATAAAAATAGGAGGAATGGATTAGGTTACAACAAATTTTGCAATTTCTTGTGGTGGTGGAGGAAGTGTAAATGCTTTTGGTTCTTGTGGAGGGGACTTGAATTTGGAAGGGAAAAGGGTAGAAGAATTCAGGTGAGATGGAAGACTAGGAGATGGAGAAGGGGAACCAACACTTGGGGAAGCAGATGGGAAACTAGACTCATGACACTACTATGATGAAGCTGATTGAGAAAGAGGAAAATAAAATCTATGAGGTGGTGGAATTACCCATTGACAAGGTCATCTTGTGTCCAACTCATAGGCCTCTATCTCCTCGGTCCATTGCACAAGTTGAGGCAACATCTAAACCATGAATTCAAGCTTCTCCTGTGGGCTGAAATGTCTTGGAAAAGGGCCTCCCCATGGACAAGGTGACCTACAACCAATCTTGAATGCCTTCATCTGTGTTGTATCCCTTGACTACACCATGCTAGCCTCCATTCTTTGAATCTTCTCTAGCAAAACAACATTCTCCATATAGTTGTCACCATTGTATGCATCCCCTTGTTCTTGATAAGCTTCATGGCCAAAATGGTTTTGACCCTACTCAGATGGGTAAGCATAATGCTTCTATATTTGATCATAATGTTAATCAGGAGGAGTTGGGAAATACATTGGAGGCTAAATGCACTACAGTTGCTGCAAGTGTGAGTTCCAAGAGGGAAATGAAGTCATGATTTCACAACTTCATGGAATGGGAGAAGAGAATGAAAGAGATGGATGGAAATGGATGGGAAGAAGGTCTAAAACTCAGAGAGTGGGTTTATGACTAGATGGAGTCACCAGATGTGCTTGAAAGTGCCTCCAAAGGTTGAAATATTCACCAAGAACACATCAGACCTGATGAAGTGAATATGTAAAGCTCTTCAACCTTGTCCCACCGGGTGTGAAAAAATTGTAGTGTGGTCACACAGTAGCTTAAGATTTACTGTTGATAACGAGACACCGAGAAATATGAGAAATATAACTCGAGTGTCCCATTGAGCATGCCAAAACTGTTAGTGTGGTCACACGGTGGCTTAAGATTTACTGTTGATAATGAGACACCTGAGAAAGATGAGAAATCTAACTCCAGTGTCCCACCACGCATGCCAAAAATGTTAGTCCAAAATCACAGCACCCCTCGAATGGTCTCAAATGTGAGTGGGGCATCCGATGTGATTGCAAAAAATTGTACCATCTCTCAAGATGTGGGACTTGCAAACTTGAGATGGACCTCCAGAGAAGGCTGGTTCTTACTCCTAAACTACCTACCATAAGCTATTCTAATGTAGGAAAACTATCTAATCCTAATCTAACCTTCCAGGACCAGGGAGAGAAAGTGCATGGAAAAAAATCCTATGCTAAAATGGTGATACACCAGAGAAGGAGGTTGCTAGTCACAATCTCAACTACTTGAAATAGAGAGAGGTAAGCAAAGGAGAGGGTGGACAAGATGCACCACAAACCAGAGATGAAGTTCACATGGAACACCACTTCAACCCATTAAACACGGCTCCTAAAACTTGCAATAGACATCAGAAGTATGCACAATATAACCTGCAATGATGAGATTTGAGAAGAGACAATAAAATAAGAAAAGGAAGGACAAAATGAATCACAGAATTTTTTTTATTGCTCCAAGAGTTCACACGGTACACCATCAGTGAGCAAGAGGTAAGAAAATGCCATTAAAAATTCATGAGAGGAGGCTTAAGCTCCATATTTGACCCTAGGGAAGAAAGAGAGAGAGGGCATGAGAGAAAAGATGACCAACCTTTGAAAATATGCCCCTCCTTTACAATATATAGAAGAATAAGAGAAGGAGAGAGCAAAAATTTGAATCCTGCCTCAACCACCCTTGCAATGCATTAAATCCACCTACTCCAACCACTCCAAAAAGCATTGAAATCCACCTATAACAATGATGGGCCTTTTTTCCAGAACCCATGCCCCCATCGATGTTCCTTATTGGGAAATAAAGGAGGCCCATTCTTCATCATGGTGCTAGGTGGGGGACTTGATAGGTTTGAAATGGCAGACTGAAACATAGTGGTGGTGGGTGAGAAGATGGCATCGAGAGATTTCATAAACATCCCCTCCTTTTCAAATCCAAGCTTCCAATCTAAAGATATGGCCATCTGAAGGCACTTCGGGTTTGGGTTCTACCCCTGTGAGATCTACATGGAGCCATGTGCATTCTTTAAGGGTTTTCCTCCTCCTTTTACTCCTGAAATGGCATCGAACTGACATGTGGCAGATTCTACGGGCTCCTCTTTGTTCTACCTAAGTCCCTCCTATTGGCGGAGACACTCTGCCTTACTCGAGACACTTGGAGAGATGGCACATGTTTAGGGACAACTTTTGGATTCACCTCTTGAAAGAGTGCTGAAGAGACACGTGGATCCTTCCACAACTTTTCTCTGTTTCTTTGTGTTTTGGCTAAGTCCCTTTTGTTTGGTGGGGCCATATGTTTGACCCTGGATACATGGAGGCACAACGCATATTTGGGACCTACCTCCGGATTTTTCCCATTGGAGTTGCATGGACAAGGCACGTGGAGGCCCCCGCAGCTTTTAGGAATTTTCAATGCCTGGCTCTACTCCATTTTTATTCTACCCACGTGGTGAGCCCGCACTCATTTCAGAATTTTTATTTGGGTTGTGCCTTTAAAATTACATCGATGAGGCATGTGAAGGCTTCCACTGACCCTCTTATACTTAGCCGATTAAACGGCTGGCTTTGTCCCCTTTTTTAGAGCTACTGTTGGACCCTAGACATGTGGAGAGTTAACACTTGTTTGGGGAACCACCTTTGGCTTCAACCCTTGAAGATGCGCTGATAAGACAGGTGGCACCATCCGCTGGCCTTAGATTTTGTAATGGCCGATTTAACTTTTTGAGCTCTAACCATGTGGAGGGCTAACGCTCATTTGGGGTCCCCACTTTGGATTCTACCCTTGGAATTGCACCAATGAGGCATGTGCAATCTTCACACTTGTTTGGGGACCACCTTTTGGTCTTGACCTTTAGAGTTATGCCGATGAGGTACATGGCTCCTTTTGCACGTTTGTATACTTATCCAATTAAGGGACTCGATTGAACACTTCTGTGAAGTCCCAAAACTTCGAGCCTTTTGGATGGAAGATGGAAAAAGGAAGGAGAGCACAATGCGAAGGAAGAAATAAGAAGGTGAGAAAGGTCACATGGAAAGAAGGTGATAATGAATTAGGGCGTGTGCCGAGATGCAAGCTCGAGAGAGGAAAGAAGAGAGGATGCACATGCATAGGGTGTGAGGGGACAGAAAAGAAGTCACATGCGCAAGAGGAAGATGTGAAAGGGGGAGATGGAAAAGGGAGCAGAATGTGGAAGGATAGTATATAAGTGAGGCACAAATATCCAACTGAGGTAGGCCACGTGATGGTAGAAAGGAAAGAGGGCACGTGACAGGAAGACCTAGACCTTATCCAACTTGAAGAGCACCCAATAACCGCATCTTGCATCTTACAAGAAGGCCCTCTGAAAGAACAATGGGCAAGGTTAGGGATCATGGTCTTCCATGTTCCCACATGTCAATTAATAGGACGAAGGAAAAGAGATTTCGAGATCCCATCCCTCTCATACCATCCACCCAAGAAGGTCCACATTTTTGAGAAAACTCCATTCTTGGAGTTGAAATTTAGAACAATGGGCACATCCATCAGGATTAGACCATGCCCAATGGGTACTTGGCTTCATTGGAGCCAAGAAGAAGAAACACACTCGAAATCATGCTCACTTTTGAGCATGAGGATGAGTTTCAAAGCACCAAGCATCAAGTATGAATAGACTCGCGGAAGGCACCATGTGTTAACTCAGTGCATCTCCAAAGGTTGAATCAAAAAGTAATCCCCAAGTGTTTAAGAGCTCGCCACGTGTCCAGGGGTCTAAATGGGGGCAGAGACGACCGTTGAATCTACTGAATAGAACAGATCCTGTGGAAGCCTCCACATGTCCCAACAACACAAATTCAAAAGTGTGACCCAAAGAAAGACCCTGAACTAGCACAGACTCTCCACATGTCCAAGGCCTCCACCCAACACAAATTCACAAGTGTGACCCAAAGAAAGAGCCCCGAACTAGAGTCGAGTCATTGAAAAGTCTAAGAACGGGCAGAAGCCTCCAGGTCATCTCGGAACAATTTAAGAGGAAAAATTTAGAGGTAGTCCCCAAACAATCGCCAGTCCTCCACGTGGTTAGAATCTCAAAAAGGGGACACTGGACGTTGAAAATTCCAAGATTGGGACAGGCCTGCAGAAAGCCCCATGCATCTCTTAGGTGTTTCTTCAAGGGGAAAATCTAAAGGTAGTCCCTAAATGAGGGCAGGCTTACCATGTGGTCAGACTCAAAAGGGGGATAGATTCAACTGTTGAAAAGTCCAAGGCTAGCGAAAGGAGCCACTAGTCAACGCAGAGCTCCTGGTGCTCAAAATAGTCTCACCCCATTTGTGCCTTTGGAAATCTGTTGATTCACAGCCTCTGTCATTTTCTCCTTCCCCGTATTGTGCTTGGTTGGTATTTTTCCATTTTTAATCTGCTCTTGCGTTGAAGATCATGCATGGGTCTATATTTGTCTCCTTGTTCCTTTGTTCCTCTAGAAAAGCTCTGTATTTTGAGTCTCTCGTGCTTTGTTCCTTCAAAACTCATGTTTTCCCATCTTCTCCATTTTCCATAGTCAAGATCTAATGTCCTTACCATTTTTTCCCTGAATACTTGAAGAAGAATGAATTGATGTGTCCCTGAGGATCGTGTTTGAGGCTTGCAACATTTCTAAAATCTCTATTTTTGAAGAAAATTTCATTTTCAGGATCGAATGGTCATTTCTCTGTATTTTACGGTTTGATGGGTGTTTCTCCTGGTCAAATTTGCATCATTTCATTAACAAGAGGTGTGGCATCCTTTGATTGAATGCGGCTCGGCTAAATACTCCAAAAATTCTATGAAAAAGCCTCAACTTTAAAATGTGTCCACGCAGAGGAACATCGCTTGTTTGAGAATCAAATTTTTGGTCTGGCTTTGAAGTAGTGCCGGGAGGACACGTGGAGGCTTTGTGGGATGGAGACATGTGGAATATTCCACTGGTTTTCCCATACTTAGAAAATTTTAGAAGTTTTTGGGAAGCCCAAGACACGTGGAGGAACGACGCTCATTTGAAGATATGCTTTTGGGTTTTTCCTTAGGAGTAGCGCCGGGAGGACACATGGAGGCTTCCACTCTTTGGCCCGGACTTAGACAAATTTTTATGCAGTTGGAGCAGTTTGGCGAACAGGGGACATGTGGCGAGCCCGCGCTTGTTCAAGGTATCAAATTTTTGGGACCACCTCAAGGTGCATCGTGGTGACACATGGCAATTTGAAAAGTCATAAGGGATAGGGAAATGGACCATCGGAGGCAACTTAAACTTTTCCTCTTTTCCTTGTAAAGGTAAAATATCAAAAGTGGCTAGCAAGCTCGATGGAGGAAAAAGTCAAAATATGTTTCTGGTCAAAGGGGAGGGAAGGCTAATCATCGGGGAAACTTGGAAATTTTGCCTCTTGTATTCAAATGACTCAAAGTATCAAAAAATCCTGAGGGCCGAGGGAAATAGTCAATTTTTACCCCGTTCAATGGTGGAGGTGTGGGCTTTCGGAGGAAAAGTGAAAAAGTTTCCCTTTGAGGGAAAAGGAGCTAAAGGCATAAAAGGACCTAGGGTTCTGTTGGGACCCACATGAGAGACTTGAAGCGGAGGGGTCGAGTTGCGGGGGAAACTTGAAAATTTTCCTTTTTCCAAAAGAGGGTCAAATGATAGAATTTTTCCACGGTTCCTTTGAGACCCACCTCAAGACACGTGTCGGGCCCATTTTCAAAAGTGGATGTGCAGAGCAAAATGTAATTTTTTTACATTTTTCAAAGTGTTAGGAAAAGTCAAAGGAAGCCCCCAAGCCCATTTTTGCATCTTCCACATGGATGACCCATATTCAAATCAAAGATCAACAGCTGCTTTGAGTGTCAAAATCTGATTTTCCCCCCATTTTTTCTATAAAATGCCTGGAAGTGTGAGTCTTCATCATTTCTTTCTATTTTTACACGCCAAATAGAAGGGAAAGTTAATGTTGATATATGAAGATTGGTGGGAAGATCTAGAGGATGTTGTTCGCCATTAAAATGGTCTGACTCTCGAGCCCTATCTGGTTTTCTATTTTTCTTCTCCTAAGCACGTAAAAGGCCAAATTTGAAATATTAAGGGAGGAAGTGGTTGACGATTTGATAGAGGCATGTTTTTCCCAAGAAAGGAGTTGAATGCGGGAAGAAATCGAAGAGATTTTCCCTTGATCACCTGGAGACTTTTATAGATCAGATTCTGTGAATCACGAAAGAATCATGGTGAGAACTGGTGCATTTAAAGTTTTGTTCTTTTTGGAGGAAGGGGGCTTTGTTGTAAAGGTTATAAATGGAATGAATTCTTTCATTCCAAAGGTTGGGAGTTTTTGGAAAGGTCAGGACTAATTTTTCCAGCAGAAAAAGCTTGACAGAGCCCATCCATTTTGACAAGCCATTTAAGAAGCATGTATCTCTCTTTTTGTATTAAGTTCTATTGTGTCAAGGTGGTTGAAAGTGTACAACCATAGACGAGCTCGAGATTGTACTGTGAAACTTTCACCTGTTAATAGACTTAATCAAAAATTGAGTTCTTCTGTGTTAATCTTGAGCAAAGTGTATTTATTTGATCTTTGAATGCATATGAGTAGTTTTTCTTGTTTCTATTGCAATATTGTACCAAAATATGGTCCAATCACATAGGTCTCAGTCCTGTGATAGTTTAGTGGCATCTGCAATTTCATTTCTCAGAAGTTCCTTCATTTGGGAGTGGGATAAACGACTTAAAATCACTTCTCTTTCATTTTGTTGATAGAGATTATGTGTAAGCCTCTGGGTATACCTCAGGCATGACTTGGTTTAAATCTTGGTGTTTTATTGGGTTCTCTAACTCGAGCCTTCGTGATAGAATCCCACAGGTTGTGCGAAAGAGTGCTAATCTGGGCCTCCATTGAAGCATATATTCTAGTTGAGGAAATAGTTTGACTTTTTGTGGCATTTTGTTGATTGAATCTTTCTATTTTGCATAAGCTCTCAAGGATTTGATGAGTCAAGTTCATCCTATCTCCCCTTCCACCAAAAAATCCATTTAACAACATTAAATACTACCCATACTACCCCTTTTTCTGCTCTATATACCCACATAAGACCAAAATCCTTTTACTAAAGTATGAAGAATAGATCAGGTTTCCAAATGTCTTTGGTAACCTTTTCCTTGTTGTGAAGATATCCCCATAATCTGGAAGTGACAACTCATGATATTCATATTTGGAGTGTTGATCATATTTTCCCTAAGGTCCTCCCCATAAAATTTATGCAAAAGAAAGGTATATGTACCTCCTTTCAAATAACAGAGGTTACAAAATGGGTTCTCTTACCTTTGGTTAAAGGCACAACCTAAAATTTTTAGGACAAGATCAATCCTTTTAAGGTGCTACCCACTCCTTTTCAAATACTGAGTGCTAAAATATTAGATAGATTGCTTCTCCAGCTTTAAGACGACACATATAATCATCTATCTACCTCTAAGTGTCTTTTTGAATCCATGATGTTAGTCGGCCTTTGAAGGAGGTTAAATTTGGGTACTAACAGATCCTTTAAAAGCAAGACCCAAAGGGCTGGTCCCAAACATGTGCAGAGCCTCCACATGTCCCGAGTTAAACATAAAGCCTCTGCCAACAAGAGGGACTCAAACAGAAAAAAAGGAACCAGAGCAGGCTCGTGGATGATGCCACGTGTCTCTTCGGTGCGACTTCAAGAGTAAAAATATAGGGTGAAATCTTAAGACGCACGGTGCTACCACGTGGACCTTATATCAAGAGACTCTTTCAAATATTACGAGCCCACATTAAACACCTGACCCTGACCTTTAGACGGCCATATCTTTTGACTGGAAGCTTAGAATTGAGCGGAGAGATTGTTTTTAAAAGCTCTCGGTGCTTGCTTTACTCACCGCCACCATTAATGATCCGTTCCAATATTTTTGAGGTCGTCAAGTCTCCCACCTACCACCATGATAAAGAATGGGCCTCCTTTCTTTCCCAGCAAGGAGCAATGATGGGGGATGGGTTCTGCAGAAAATCCCATCATTGTTGCATGATCTGGGTTGGTTTGAGTTGTTGGATTCAATGCATTGTAGGGGTGGTTGAAGTAGGATTTGAGTTTTCCCTCTATCCTTCTCTTATTCTTCCATATATTGTAAAGGAGGGGGATTTTTCTAGAAGTTGGTCATATTTTCTCTCCTACCCCCCTCTCTCTTTCTTCCCTAGGGTCGAATGTGGAGCTTAAGCTTCCTCCCTTAGCTTTGTAATGGCATTTTCTTACCTCTTTCCCACTGATGATGCACTGTGTGAACTCATGGAGCAATAAAATATGTTTTGTGATGCATTTTGTCCATCCATCCTTATTTTATTGTCTCTTCTTGTCTCTCATCGTTGCAGGGTATACAATGCATATCTCTGATGTCTATTGTAGGTCTTGGGAGCCGTGTTTAATGGGTTTGAAGTGGTGTTCTGTGTGAACTATATCTTTGTTCTATGATGCATCTTGTCCATCCTCTACATTGCTCACCTCTCTCCACTTTAGGAAGTTGCATTTGTGACCAGCACCTTCCTTTTCCAGTGTATCACCGCTTTATTATAGGCTTTGTTTTATGCATTTCACTCTCTCCCTGGTCCCTTGGAAGGTTAAATAAGGATTAGATAGTTTACCTGCACTGGAGTAGCTTGTGGCAGGTAGTTTAGGAAGAAGAAACTGACTTTCTCAAGAGGACCATATCAAGTTCGCAAGTCCCATAGCTTGAGAGGCGGTCTAATGTTATGCAATCACACCGGATGCCCCACTCAAATTCGAGGCCATTCGGGGGTGCTATGATTTTTCACTAACAAGTGTATGTTGTATTTTTCTTTAGTGAAAGTTTGAAATGTATTTGTATCTTGAAAAGGAAATAATGAAGAAATGTTGTTGGGATTGGAAATATGTGTAAAATTTTGATCATCTTTGGGGTTGAAAAATATTGAATATTTAAGTTCAGAAATGCATTTTTCTTGGAATGAAGATTCTTCTTAGATTATTTTTAAGTTGTGATGGACTTTCTTTTGTTTTCTTCAAAATAATGTAAGGAAGTTTGATTGAATTAGGAGATATATATAATCCTTGTAATTGCATTGAGTTGATATGTATTTCCTACCTGAAGCATTAAAATGCACATAGCTTTATATTTGTAAATTTGGTTTTGTGAAAATAAATCTTACAATTTGGAAGCTCTTCTTGTTAGTGAAATACGACTTTCTTGGTGTGATGTTTTGTGGAAAGGAAAATAAAATGAACTATTTGTTTTGGACTACCTACTTGTGGTCTCTAAGTTAAAGTATTTGAATATAGAGGAAAATAAGTTATCCTTCTATATAAAAACATAATATAATTTAGACGGTTACCTAATTTCTTAGTAGATTTATTTATTATTGTTAAATATGTGTATTATGTCTTTTTACATAAATATACATAATTGAGAAAAAAGTGATTTAATTAGGAAATTATCAAAATAATGAGTTCCGTATTTAAAATCTTGTGAGTATATATATATATAACCACACACTGCTACAACTGTGATTTCATCAAACAAAATACAAGTTTTCTTAGTAAAAGGAAAAAAGATTTTTGGTTTTTCTATTTTTAAATTAAAAAATATATTTGGGAGGGGGGGCGTCTTACCCCACCCCCATAATCCTCAATATGGTGGTATGGTAGGTCCACCACAAAAAACTATGGTGTGGTCATGTCACACCACAACCCACCCCTATACATTATCCATTGTGCCGCCCTACATCCCCTGTTGTGGTTGCATAACCCTGGACCTAGGGTTAGATCTGTCTGGGATTTTATGTAATGTGTTGGAAATATAATTATAACAAATATATATAGGGTTTTATATATACTTTCAGATTTTCCTGAATCGGAAATATGGTTACCTCCAAATCAAAAGTATATGTGAAAATATCAAAAACAAAAATAATAATAATGATAAAACCCTAGGCATTTAAAAAAACAAGAATGTTTGAGAAGGTTTTTTTCCTCTCCCTTGAAAATATTGTGAAAATTGTCCTCCATGGGTCCTATCTCCTTCTTTCTCCACCTACAAAAAAATGGAGGCCACAAAAGAAAAATAGAAGTTAAAATGAAATCATAAGGATGGATTAGGGCTTTTAAAAATACCTAAGATCAAGGGTGGAGATTAAAAGAATCCTATGACTCATATTCAACCCTCCCTCTTTTAAAGTTGTTGGAATAAAATGATTTAATGGGGTATGGATTAAAGTAATAAAAAGGGAACCTAGGGGGATTTTAATTGCGGCCATGGTAAGTATAAATCAATAGTATGGGATTTAGGATTTTTTTATTAAATCAAATTTTTAGCATGGGTGTATTTGAGGGAAAAAAATATTAAGTTGGGATTTAAGAAAATATTAAAATAGTTGAGCATTTGGCATGGGATATGATGGTTGGCGAGTAGGAAATTTAATTTAGATAAGGATGTGATAAGTTTTGGATATAATAATGGGAAAATAAAATGGTATTTATGCACTACGATATTATATCCTTATTACGGTTAAGATATTTATTAAATAATTAATTTTAATAAAATTCACGGAATTTTCTAGGTCCTGTGTTATGGTTTTGGTGTGTCAAAATGGGGAATTACAATTATCTTAGGAAATATGGATGTGAATTAAAATGAAATCTAAGATAAGGAGACAAAAGAATCCATGAAATACTCTAGGAAATAAGCTAGAAGATACAAGATAAAATTCTTAACAAATATAACAAGTTTACGAGAGGCACAAAGTCTTGTTTCGTAGGCTTAGTTTATTTGTTTTATTAATAAAAAATATTATTTCACATATATTTGGTAGTGTTTATGATGTGCAAGGATGAAGAATAAATAGATTTGAAAAGTTGTAAAAATGCAAGTACATGTATATGCCTTGAGTTTTCCCTAGAAGAACAGTGTTAGATTGAAGTGACAAGAAATGTACTTTAACATATCTTTAATATGTCGATTCATTATAATTGGAAAAAATTACTTCTACAAAATATTGGTAAACTTCATTCAAGGTTTCAAATTCCACATAGGGCATGTGCACTAGTGGTTTCCAAGTTTCCTTCAGGATTATCGATTCTAAGAAAAGGTTACACGATACCTCTAAAATCAATTAAATGGGTTACATGTGAGGTGAACACACTGATGGGACCACCATGTGTCATGTTTCTATTTGTTTTAAAGAAAAAATTAGAGCAAGAAAATTATGTAGGATGCCAAAACTATTTGTATATGAATGTCACACATCGACATAAACTAGAGACCATGTCAAGAGTCCAACTCAAACTAAAATTTCAAATCAAAAGGAAAATTCACTTATTTAAAAATATTTAAGTCTCCGTGGTTAATAATGAGCTTAATGGCGCATGAATCAGTTGTAACTAAACTTACTCGAGACAACTACAATTGAGTCATATCTCCAGTAGAAAAGACTATTTTTTAACTTGTATCTGTACAGAGTCATAATATGGAGAAACAAATTCATGCTAGTCTTAGGATTTTAGCAGGTGATAGGTATAGATATCCAAAGTGATCAAATGTTTTTGTTAAGAAGAGAAGACAAAGTATAATAAAATAGAGAGAAAATTATTCTATGTCATCTTCTTCGCATATAGAGGGAATCAAGGATACTCTCATCACCAAGGATATCTCACCCAATATACTAAATCGGAGACAAGTCCACTGGGAAATACAAAACTATGACAACCAATTTAAATTAAAATACCTATTCGAGGAGGATGAAGAGTACTATGATGATTTAGTTGCTATAATGGACTATGGCCTTCATTATATTGTAGAAAGACTAGATGTTTACACCTGTGATGATTTATTTGAGGATGTCTTCATAATATGTACTCTCGAAGACAACCAAAGTATTTCAAATGCTACAGGTAAATGTATTGTTTTCATTAGAGATGAAGCTTTAAACAATATCTATAAATTGCCTATGTCAAATAGATATTACAATCAACAAAGTTCTTAGGAATTTATGAGTGGATAATAAATCATGGAGGAATTAGGGTCATGGGAAATAGATGAATCAAATGTGAAATAGAAGTCAAAGTTGAAACTAACGATTTCTTCATTTAGGAGGGGAATCAGAGTCACAATGGTCTTACTCATCAGGCTTTATGGGGAGGAAAAGGATGATCATGTGAACTAATCTTGGGTTCCCTTATTAAGCATGATCATGAATCAAAATAAACGTAACTTTGGTGAATTTTTTGATTTCAACTTTAGATCTTGTTGGAATGTGACAGCTACGAGTAAGAAATTTAACATGTTATCTTATTTTGTAGAAATGTTTTTTGCTTTCCTGTATTTTGATCCATGCTTTCCAAAATGGATGCCCAGATCTTTTTTAGTACATGTTAATTTTTTTAAACTATCTAACAACCATGTGCCACACATTGGGGATATTTGTGACATATTGTATCATATTGTCTATAGTGTAATCTATGGAGTAGGATGACCTAGAATCCTTCCCAAAATGAGAGATTATATTAGAAGGGTGAGGGTTTATTGTTATTATCAGGAGTTCACTTTGATCATAATAGAAAGGGATCCAGCCCATCCTTACCAACTACCTAGACATGTGCAAGAAATATTAGAATCTATAAAAGTAGTTTATCAATTTGAGAATGGGATAAGGGATGGTGGAAGAGTAGGATTATAAGGCCATGGCCTCCTTTTTCCTTTAATATTGCAAAATATAAATTTAGTAAATTTCATCTATTAAGAACTTTTACAAAAAAGTATACTAATCTACATCCCGATATCTAAAGAAATTGAGATCCTAATGGTCATGTGAGGGCCCATCTAAGCTAGATACAAAATAGTTATCCCAAGAATTATATTCATATCTAGATACAATCGAATGAATATCACATGAATCTCAAGTCTACAGAGAGAATTCATTAGAAAAATTAAAGAAACATGATGTATACCAGTTACTCCACTAGTTCAAAATTCTCATGATTCACTAGATGCAACATAAAATGATATTAAAAAGGAATATTATACGCATTGTTCCTCATTCTCCTAAAGTCACAAAATAATCTCAAGAAATAATCAATGTTAGCCTTAATTTCGGACAAGTCAATTTATTCTTATGCATTAGATGACACCATCAAATCAAAGTATTCCTAAAATGAGATAGGTTACTTAAGAAAGGTTGACTATCTCAAGAAGATGAATGGATAATCCTCTAGAAATAAATGTGACACCAATAATTCCATGTTTGGAAAGATCACACCCTTCTCCTATATTACAGTCAAATATATTTTCTATATCATTAGCCAAAATGGTTTATTCTTCTCCATCCACTCTTATTATAAAATCACCACCAAATTCTCCCACTTTTTTCACTACTTCTCGGTTCACTCCCAAATTTCCCATAATTTTTTATCCTATTCCCACTTCCTTTACATTGCCATTATCAATCACCATAATGTAAAAAACTACAACAATCCTATTCATGACCACTACATAGCCCATTTAATTGATGGAGATGACAAATTTAGAAGGGCTAAACATTAATATGTCATTTCCACCAATATCTTCAATTTTTATAGGTCCAACTTTTAGTCTTGGTTATGGTTTTCCATCTATTGGTGAAATAAATTGTTGCAAATGTATATTATTTGTTTTAACCAATGGTCAAAGGTTAAGACCCTCCTTCTTTGGTATAAGGAAGCTCTTGTGTATTGAATGCAAACTAAATAAAATTTGGGGTGGTTGTTTATCCGGGGATCACATAGGAGTACTCCAGTAAACTTTGACAAATTTCTTGTATAGTATAAAAGGTAGGATCTTACTTTGAAGAGAGGTAAGGAGGAGACGTGGAAATAGATATTGGGGGTTAATGTCATGAGTAGAATTACAATTTTCACATACAATAACCATAGTAGGTCCAAATTCAATAGGAAGAAATCAACCATATAAGCAATAGAAAGACTAATAAATTGGAGACAAAAATCTATGAATTCCTTAATAAAAGACACAAACCCCCTTTTCAGTTATACAAGATCATATTTGCTTGCAATGTTGGAAAGTAGAGAGTATGGAAGAACATATGAAATGAGAGGATACATAAGAATGTATCTTATTTATCGTAGTAGAAGTGAAACCACAAAACTAGTAATAATGAACAAGTGATAACCATTAGGACTGAAGAAGTCGTTCCAATTTATAGCTTAAAAAATTTCTCTTCCTCTCCCCCATGTGAGTTTTCATCTTACCACCACTTGTGACTTTTCAAATTCCCTAGCAAGTAAACTAAGTCCTTTTCTTACTTTTGAAAAGGGGATTTTACAATGTAAATTTAAGTCACGTAAGTGAATAATATGAAAGGGTAAAAAAGTACATTCCCAATGAAGAAATATAATTTTAGAGAGAGAGAGGGAAGGGAAGAGAGAAGTGAAATATGGAGATAGGGAAGCTTTTTTTGTTGAAGAACCTACTTGTGATGGATCTTGAGTAAATGCCTCATGAATGATATTATTTTTCTTTTAACCTCTTGATGAATTAGAGTATTGATATTACAACTCCTTGCTTCTAGTGAGATGTGGATTCACTCAAAGGAATTGAATGAGTGCTTAGAAACATTGCTGCAATACTTGCACTAATATAGAAACATGATGATCCTATTTGATCACAAGGTTGGAGTTTGAACATCAAGATCATCACCTTTCTCTTCTTGTCTTCAAAATTCACCTCCATGATGCATATTTCCTTTTTAATAGAACTAAACCTAGGATACTCAAACACCTTCTTTCTCATTTGTTACTCATTGGAAAAAGGAATTTTCCTCCAAACAAAATAATTTCACCTTCATTCAATTGAAAGTACATAATATGAAATCATGAATCTGTCATGTCACTATAATGTTCTACATTGTTTCAAACTTATCCAAGTGATCTTTCTTTGGCATAAGAGGATCAACATCCTTGTTTCTTTACCAACATCCTAAAACTTACTATTTTTAGTAAGAATTATTTTGAGAAGTCCATTTTAGTTACCACTTTCTTAATTTAGAAATTTTGAGTTCCACGTATGTGCAAACATCAGTGACAACTTTGAGAATGAATTGTTTGCAACACTTACTAATTATAGACAGTAAGGATTATTGTTTTTAGAAGTGGGATTTCCTTGGGTCAGAATGGAATGAAAGTGGTCTCATAAGTTTTTTTATTTCACAAGGATGTTTTTCTTAAATTGTTAAGGGATTTCAATCTCCATAACTCCATAGATTTGAAAAAATAGTTTTTAATTAAAAATAATGTAGACCACCACTCGATCCAAGGTTGGATTCATTTGAATAGAATTTTTTAGAACAAAATTTTCTTAAAATCTCATGGAGATCAGAAAAGGGTTTGTGAGATATGTGAAACTTTCCATTTTTAACATATGAGTTCTCCACTTATTTTCAATAGCATAACAACAACGAGAGTGATAGTTTGGAGGAAAAATTATGCTTTAAAACATATAAATTGCTAAGTGTGTATTATAAACATTTCACTTACTCCTTTACAATTTAACTCAAATATAACCCAACCAGGCTCAACATGGGTTAGGTGAAGCTCTGAGCTTGGGTTGCACTAGTGTAAGAAGGACACAAGGGACATCCAAGTATGCTTTGCACTAGATGGTGATGAGTGCCACCTTGTGTTTTTATGTGAGTGAGATATAGGGGATATAAATTAGCACTCGAGACCTACACTATGGTTTTACATGTGTCCGGGGGCTAGCTAAGAGGGGGGTAACACTTTTTTGTCCCCATTCCCCCTTTTCACCTTCACCATAATCCAAAGGGACATAATGTGCTAAAAAATGTGTGAAGGTGGTCTCCATTTTGAAAAATTGGTCTAATTTTACGTTGTGCTCACCAAACTAGTCAAGTCACAAGTTTTAAGTGATGAAAACATATAATCCACAAGGAGAACAATTTTGTTTCCCCTTATCATATTTTCACCTCAAGGAAAACCCAAGAGAACAAAAAGGGTGAAAAATTTGTCTCTAAGCTTTTTGGAATGTTAACGTCACACGCCAAGTTTATTTTAGGACACTGAGAGTGATTTTTTGGCTGCAGGAAAATGGAATGGTGTTTTGGTGTAAAACATTATCTGATTTTGAATCCAAAAGACATGGTGTGATCATACCTACAATTATGAAGATCCAATTATTCTGACGGGGTTTCCCTTTCGATTATAATGATATATGTTTTGAACATGATGTTGGGTTACTATTGAGATACTAGTTTATTTTTTTCTATCGTGATTTCACTACGTAAATCAATATGAATATGAAATTTGGTGGCTCCCAGGTGCCACCCCATAAACCACTTTACATCAATCGCCTTAGAATTTTTTTGTATAACATTTATTTGTTTATAATCTTATGTTTTTGTTTTACCATCTTTTATATGTGGTGATGTATGTAGAATGTGTATGTGAAATCTCAATCAAGCTTGGATAGCCTTGCAAATACTTTTGAGCATATGTTATTTGAGATCTCCAACATATCGATTGAAGTGTGGAAGCGTTGGTAGAAATAAATAATGAACAATTTAACCTTAGTGTAAAAGTAGCTCTATCTAATTTTACTTATATGACACATACCAATACGAATAGATCTCAATAATTATGTAATTCATTCTCCTACTCAATTTCCTCATTTAGACTATTTCAAGATATATTACTAGCTCTTTCCAAACTAGGAATACAATTTTATTTTATTTATGGAATTTTTTTGAATAATGAGATAAATATCAGGGCATACATATCTCTTATGGAGTTTGCAAATCTGTATACATTTTGAATTGCAAAAAAAATAGTTTGCTTTCAAAATTATGTTACTGTGAATTGATTGTTATAACACATTGAATACCATCGTTAATGTGTTGTCCAATGGGTTGCACCCCAATCCAAATCATAATCATTGATTTTTTGAATTAAAGATACTTAGGGAGAGGAAGTGGAGCCAAAAATGTCAAAATGCCAAAAAATTGTTAGCAATAGGTCAACAATTTTATAGTTAAGAGTCATGTTACTATTCAACTAAATGAAACAAATGATAAATGATCCCAAAGAGTGAAAAAAAGTTTTAACCAAATTCCTTTGTTCATATTGTCTAAATGTGGAATTAATCAAGCTTTAGAGAAACCAATACCTCAAAAAAAAATGAAATATTACTATCAATAGAATAAAATTGTTCAACCTGGACTTAAAAACAGGGCTTCCATATCAACTGTAACAACATCATTTCAAATTAAGAATGAAATCTTGTTTGTAATTGAAGACGAAAAACAAATTCTTGTGAAAATAAATTTTTTAAAATATGTTGGAAAGCCATATTTAGACGGTCATACATCATAACTCAATTTCTCAAGATCGCATATTATTAAACAAACAAAAACCATTTATTTGTGAAAGACAATCTATACAATAAATGCCTATGCTTTCATGCCTTTTTTTTCAATTCTTATGCCAACCTTAAAGCTTCTAAATATTGAAGATCGATTTAACTTGAACAAATTATTGAGATCATCTATACAAAAATTGCAATGGGTTGGCATGTCTCTTTTTTTGAACTACTCATCGTCATAACATATATGCTACGATCTTAGATCAATGACGGGTCAAAGACGTGTCACGTTGTTAAGGAAGTCCGTAACACACACAGTCATACATAAAAGGAATTTTTATTTACATTTTTTGCATCAGTAATATAGGTGTAAATATGTATATACAGCCAAGCATAAACAAGTCCACTAAGTCAAAAAATTGTGGTACAATTATATAAGTGTTTAGGCTCCGTATCTACTATTTCTAAAAGTAGATATGCAACATTAGCAAAAATGGCTATGATGATTTCGAATGTGTATATGTTTATTGCTCTCAGTCGACTTCACTGCCACTCCGAACAATATTACGCTATATAGTAAATATGAGAACTTAAATCTTATGATTGAATACTCAACTAGTATTATCATTCGTTCAGTCATTATCATTATCAATACAAGATTAGAGACTTCTAACTACACATTTTGATGTATAATTTCTATTTTTACTTGTGGGATGTAGATTGGAAAATACGAAACATATTATAGATGTTAGTATTTTATTGCAGGGCATTAACAACTATGTCTCACAAAAATTAGGCTCTGATGATTTTTGTTATCGGTCTTCTACGCTGCTGGACAACTTTCATTTCAATACATGCAAAGAAGATGCTGGAAAATATTTCCCAATTTTACTTATACTTGCCAGTTATATTTGGAAGAAGTACGTATGATGGCTTTGACAAAGACATTTTTAATCAAATTCTCAATGCATATCGCTATCCATATTTATTATTGCAATTCTAATAAAATTAGAATTGATCCTTACATATTTAAATTCACGGTTGCAGATATTAGAATTTCTGTTTTTGAGATAAGCATCCATAGCATTATTAATGACTATCAAGAGGCCAAAAGTGCTTGAGATTGTTTTTCAGGAAGAAAACCAAATTGTTTGGAGTCATCAGCAGACCAGATGAAGATGCCCTCCAGTTTCCCTCTTTCCTTCAAATCCTTGCACGCGTCGAAGAATCCATCCTCTGGTTGGAGTCCACCTGCAGAGGTATCCGTGGCAGAACTGACCAGTATTTTGCCGCCCCTGTAATTAGATTGTTGAGTGTCGTAGTGGTCGAGAAAATCATCAACGGTAGTGCCCTTATCGTCTGCATAGAATTGGAAGTTTATGTAGTCTATGAAGCGACCGTATTTATTCCACAGTGCCTGATAATGGGTCTGCACTGACCCCTCGTCCTCGAAAGGAGCGATGGACGCTATGGAAATCAGTTTTTTCTGCTTCAGTTGTATTATTAAATGTCCAACACAATCAGCAAATATGGTTGGACTCGAGTGGTCGAAGTGCTCGTAGTCGATGTCTATGCCGTCGAGATGATATTCTGTAATTATTGCTGACAGAGTCGAGACGGCGTTATTAACCCAAGAAGACACAGAGGAGGGCTGGAATTGCACGCTAGTTTTGTCCTCTCCTATGATGTCGCCGCCAAGGCTGACGGCCACCTTGACGTTCTTATGCTTCGACTTGACGGCCAACACGTCAGCTGGGCTCAGATTTTCCTCGTCCCAGAAGACGCTGAATTTGCCGTTTGTTGGAGTTGGAGAATGAGCGGATGCGGTGTAGTCGATGGCAAATGACAGAATAAAGTGAAACTCAACGTCGTCATCGATTGGCACCTCAGAGAACTTAACGCCCAGCCCCTCCGCGCCAATGTATTCCCTGAATAGTTTAACGTTTTCACCTGCACACAAACGTAACTTATTAACTGTGAACATTCTATGACTGGCATTTATTTTCTTATATAATAAATGCAATGGCTTACATTGTGACTTAGGAAGAAGGAGAAAAATCACGGTGGCGAAAAACATGATGTGAATCTCCATGGTCGCTGGCGATTACTGGCTGTTACATTGAATAGCTTTCATACGCCTCTTATACTCTCTCTATTTTTTGAGTAACATATGTTGTGAAGGAAAAAGCAAAGCCGGAAATTATTCTATGATGGCTTCATGTCGTTTTTACTTGTCATTAATGCTCGTGTGTTTTACTCTTTGTTAATTGTGATCATGTCCCGCTCTTGTTTTTTTAAGTTTGCACTTCGAATTATCAAGAGAACCACCATTGAAAATATAAATGCCATCCGGCAGCCGGCAATCAAAGACTAAAAAGTTTACAACCAGTATATAGTAAAGATAATAGCATGAGTGTTTACCCTAGAAATGACAGTGGATTAATTGATGCATTAACGGTGATAAAAATGTTGATGTGGAAGGAATGAAAGCGGAACATTACATATGGAAGAGAGTTAATGAAGGTGTGGGAAACTATTGGAGAGAATGTAGGCAAACCTCTTCCTTGCTCGTAAGTCGGAAGTAAACCACATGTGTGTGTCGTGAGCCGTTTGAAGGAGAAAGGGGGTGTGATGTGTATAACCTCAAGCCAACATACTCTAAAGGTAACTCTAAAAGTAAAGCCCTTATCATTCGACACTATGAACGTCAACATTTGCTTTTTGTAATGCCAACCATTTTGTTCCGTGGATAACAAAATCCCACGCCATTTTTAAAGGAGATCATTTGTGCTTGCAAATAGAAAGTATAAAGATAGGGCCATTTTCGAGGACTAATCATTTCATGTGGACTGATGATGTTGTTTAATATGATAACCACAAAACATCGGGGTCGAATACCGATGAAGTATTGTATCTTGTATGTTTTACATTAAAAGGGGAAAGGACAATATGTAATGAACAAACTATGCACAATTAAAGACACAAGCCGTATGATGCACGCTATAGGAATTTCTCCCAAATCCGATGATCAACAAAAAAGCTTGCAAAAAAAAGGCGTACAATTAGAAAGAAACGACATAAGGAAGTAAGAGTGAGTATTGTTGATTTCATACACACTATGGATGCATTGTTTAATGAATATAGATGATCTTCTTCTTTCTTTCTAAGACTAAGAAAAGGGTCAAGAGTTAATTAAATGAACTTTTAAAAAGAGAAAGGAGGGGATATGTGCAAGTTTTGAGTTGTTCAACACTAGAAATAACTGTCAAAAATAAGTCCTCATAATAATAAAATATTTAATGAGTTAGACTCTAATGAACTCTAAAATCCTCGTGTCTTTACTTCCCTTTGTAATATTTCATTTCTAGTTGATTTTGTTCTACTCGAGTGAATATTTTAACTTTGTGATTATTTTATGAAATATTCTTAGAAACTAAGTCACTCTAGTGTCACTAAAAAATCATATTAAATTATCTTATCTTAGAAACCAATGTAAGTTTTTGAATTACAATGTAGTTCCCATAAAAGATAAATTTGAACAAACAATTTTTTTGACCGATACCTTAACAACATCGTTCTTCAAGTTAATAGTGTTAAAATGGATGGTGGGTTTGGAACTAAAGTTCTTTGAGTGTGCCCTTCAAGGAATTCAATAAGATCTAAGATGCAAACCATGTTTGTGGAGCCTATTTGCATGTTAGAATGTGGTACACCTTCATGTGTTACACTCGGTTTTTTACGGCGGTCCCGCTCGCCGGTGAGCGGTCGGGGGTTTTGGGGGTGAACCCCCCCATGGAAGGGGGTTCGAGGGAAGCCCCCAAGAAAATTTTCATGGGTGGTTTATTAACCCATGGGTAATGGGTAACCGTTATAGGGCTGTTTTTGGGCCCATGGTTTTTTCGGTGTTTTGCCCATTGTTTTGATACCCACGGTTTTTTCCCTTGGTTTTGATACCACGGTTTTGTATCAAACTAGCGATTGTCTATTTATATGGTCTTATGCATATGATAGATGTACAAGCAAATGTATTACGAGATGTGTTTTGAATTCGGTGTGAATTTTGTAGAGTTTGTTTACCATAGCTCCAAATGGATCTCGGGTATTGTATTGAGAGAGTGGAGGCTTGTAATAAAATAGCCAAGTGATTCTTGGTGGACGTTGAGCCCAATTTGGGTGAACCACGTTAAATCTTGTCTCTCTGTGTTGTGTTATTTATTTTGCACTTTTATTTGCTATCTGTAATATTTTTGCATATTATTTTCTATTGTTGCGATTCTGTAAGGGATTATTCCGCATATTTTATCTCTTATTTCCTAACAAAAACAACGCGTTTGAACCGCATTGTGGCCACATTCAAACTTCTCCCCTACACATAACATTATTTCCATTCACAAGACATGATTTCTTGCACCTCATTCTAGCAATTACATGTCAACCTAATGCTCCCAACACTTCACCAAGCAATTGACTATTTCAAATAAAGAACGCAAATGTAGTGCCCATCACATTTAATAAAATAAATCTAAAACAAAAGTGTGTGAAAGTCATGGGTGAAGGGAATCAAGAGGCATAGATAAAATTTTAAAATATATTGGTGGAGGACGGTGGTCTATGTCGTAGTGTCGTGTGGGAGGAGATCCGACAATGCATCACATCCTTAAGAACCTTTCGAGATCTACTATTTTCCTTGCTAAATAATACAATAACTTTACCGATGATCTCTAGTTGTTAACCACGACCAACCCATGCTAACACCGAAAATTTAGCAAGACTGGATGGTGGCGTGCAGTGCAGCCTTCTTGACCGACATAATTAAATAAATAGAATTTTACAATAGCCGTGCTAAAATGAGCTCTTCTAATATCCATCTAAAATCAATCCATTCATGTTTAATTCAGCCCCGCACATGGAGGTAATCTGTAACCTCAACAACTCCTCATTTTACTATGTACAAATTGGTTGATCTCTTTGATCAGTAGAGGAAGCGGGTTAAATGTCTTTGAGATGATCTTCTACTTCCATTATTATTATTTTTGTATGTAGAAGAGAAGAAGAAGATTGAGGATTAGGAGGCACATATTATTTAGCTGTTGGTTTTGTTTCTTTTATTTATGTGTGCCCGTGTTGCATGCACTATAACATTTACAACACCATTCTCATGCCAAATGAAGGATACCACTTCATTTCTCCTATTCTTTTGATTTTATTTCGAGTAGTTGTATTGATTTTGTAACGCCCACATTTCACACACGTAAAAACAACAGTAAAAATACCAGGATAAATTTTTTTTTGACTTACATTGCTCACTACACAACGCCACAAGGGCTCCAAATAAAAAAACACAAAAAATGCATACAACACTTACATAAGTCATCGACTCACATAGACACATGACAACACCATATACATATCGATGCCACACTTTCCCTAATGAACAAATACTAGCAATGACCCAACCACATGAAAAGGACTCAAGGATTGGCAAATCCACAACACATCATTTTCTTAATTGCATCTTAGTTACGATTAACATTCCAAGAAGATTATTGTGCAAGGATAATTTTCTCCTTTTTCCACCTATATATTCTTAAGTTCATTCCACTTTCAATTTACAGTTCAAGCATTTCAAGTTGGCTCTTTATCCTTTACGAAAATTTCCATAACTTACACAATTATTTGGCATATTTCAAATTACATACAAAGTACTTAATTCTCTTGTTCTTATGTTAAGAATATGCTTCTCAAATGTTTATTCAATGTTTAAATTTTACCCTTACAACTCAAGTGAATCTGACTTGATGTCAAGAAAGCAATATTAGGATTTAAGGGGGGTTGGAATCAAGATACCTTTTTCCCATAAACATTCTTTGATCATGGTATCTTTATTTCCCAATTCAACATTCCCACAACAAGAAATTGTATTTAGATTTTATATATATATATATATATATATATATATATATATGTATATATATATATCTTTTTGTTTTTCTCGAAGTTTGATCTCACCAAGGGAAATTCATATTCTTTGTAACACATGAAAATGTTTAATTGAGTTATAAGGACTCCAAGAGTGACATTATTCCTAACCTCAAATCTCATTTTACTCTTATATGCTTTACTCTTATATCACACTATGGTCTCATTATTAGCATTGTTTTATAACAAAAGAGTTACGAAAGTACTTTCCTAACATCTTGAAGAAGTACATGATTTGAAGCATTATAATCTACACAAGAACCACAAGTGGTCTGTGTTCAAGGTAAGATCCCATGTTTATGCATTTCACAATTCTATAGGTGAAATTTTATTTTATTCTTAATGTCAAAAGGGGCATAACAAGGAATTACGGGACCAAGATTCCGATTTCTGGGTTCTCTAAATTCAACAACTTTCAAATCAATTTCATTTGCAAAGAGTTACTTACCATTTTCTACCCACAAGTTAACCTCCTAATCAATTGAGATTTAGTTTAATTCCAATTGCACCTAAGGATCTACGTCTCAACTATAAATGAGTTTAAGGTGAGAGGAAATATTTATGCTAAACAACCTTCATGAAAGACCAAGGTGTGAAAACATATTTACCCTATAAACCCTCCGGAAAAAAATCAAGGCGCTATAATGTCACTAGCCAAAGTAACACATTTAGCTAGTGAGGAACTAAAGAGGTCATTAGCAAGAGTTTAAGTCATAGTACAACTATTGCACTAGGTCCATTTGTGTCGTCTAGATCCCACAAGGAATTCATTTGATGATGGAGAAAATTCCTAGATCTAACTTCGTAAGACTTGGTAGACGACAAGGATACTAAGGAGGTGTTAGATCTACTTACTCCAAATAAAGTTTGTCTAGGTCACTCCTAACCGTCGGGTTCATGACGGTAATGCTAAACATACCGACCATGATGATAACACAAACTAGGGGTCTTATTTACCTAAACTAGGAGGTTCCATCGAGTACAAGGTTTAAGATCATTCTACGATTTCAATTTCTTCCACGCTAAGAAGGATCCCACATGAAGACAAGTTATGGATGAATCTTATGTTAGGGTTGACTATTGTGGTTAGATTTCTTTATTACATTTTCAAGGTAAGAAACACAACACCAATTATTTAATCATCTATTGCACACTAGAAATGCATTAAAAGATATTAAATTCAAATTCATTTAATTAATATATATATATATATATATATCATTTTTACCACACGTAACTATGAATCAAAATTGCACCTATGATTAAATGTGCATTTCCCAAGGTATCCCTAAAACTAGCATCTCATACATATTAGCAGATTTCAAATACAATGTTTTTGTAACATGGGACTACATTGTACATATATACATTTTACAATAACATATATAAATTACAATAATAAACAATGAATTACACCACACCTTTTCACCATCTCACTTCCATCCTGCAAAACCATGTGAGCATGAAATCAACGATAAATCGCTGGCATGGCATCCACCTAGATCTAGTATAATTAACATTTTTAGTTTCCATTTACATACTAATAATAATTTGCATTTGAAAGGAGGGGGTTAGAGACATATTTATTTCATTTCACTTCACTTCCTTTTTTAACCAAGGAGAGAGAAAGAGATAGGAAAAGAGAGAAACACCATTTTGTCAAAAGTTTCATTTCACACAACAAGTCACACTATAGAGTTTCAAAAATTATTTACAAGTGTTAAAAATTTTCCACGGTGGTTTGGCAACCCGACAGGGGTCCTACAAATTTCTTTTTACATTTTCCTCCTAGTTGCAAAAATGTTCAATAAAGACTCTGAGGCTAAGAAACCACTATCAAACATTGTCTTCCGGGGAGAAAACATACCACGGTAAGTTTCTACGTGTCCTCTTATACACCAAGAATTCACAAGAACTAGCGAATATTTTATGATTGACGACCAATTTTCTGAGGTCATTGGTTGAAATTGGCTGTTGAAATAATCAAAAGTTATCTCGAGGGCTCACAAAACCACCTCCAAAACTAACGTTCGATGGATGAATGTGAAATGAGAAATTTCTTACAAGTTCCCCTATATATGGAGAATTTTTCGAGTTGATGGAACTGAGAACTGAAATACAAGTTTCAAACGGAGATGGGTTTTTGGAGCCACCGGAATTACGACCGAGGCCTACAAAATGCCCTTTCCAAACTATCTAGAAGAGTTTTTTTCCCCAAACTGGAGGTTGCAAGAAATTATCTAGTAAATATACTAGAGGTTTGCAAAGGCGGAAAGACATTTTGTTGCTCAAGGTTTGAACAATGGTTTAAAACGAAAGCCAACTTTTCAGTTTTGGAAGCTTCCTAAAAGTACAAAATAAAGCACCAGGGCTCCTAGAGGAGCTGCGAAGAGAGCACAAACAATCAAACGAGGTCAAGCTATTGATTGACGTGACTCTCTACATAACAAAGAACACATACGATGCTTGACATAACCTTTATGGGGCTCAGAGTCTTGTTTTTCAAGTCTCTCAAAATTGCATTTTCTAACTTTGCAAGGTAGAAAAAAGGGTTGTTTGATTTGATGACATCATCTAACTCTTGCCGATACTAACAGATACGAGCACTTAATTTAGATGCTCTAGTATCATCGTATAAGGTTATGGTAGTGACCACAATTAATGTTTAAATTGTAAATCAGTTTCAAAAATTACAAGGTGAAGTTTTATTTCCTTACACTATTTAAATTTTGTTACATATCCATTTGTAAGATTATCTAGTGGTTTAATGTTTCTATAATATTGTAAATGAAGAACCCAAATTACGAAAATTATGAAAGAAAAGGTAAGGGAGACCATGCCTTGATTTGATTGGTGATAGAATTCAAGAGGTCTAGGTATTTCATGAGCTGAGTACAATTGCTAGAGGGGGTCTTAAAGCATTTTACAGCAAGCTTGTCTCTTGTACCTTCTGCAATCCTCCATAATGTAATAAGTGTCCAGATTTACTGTAGCATTCTTCATAGGTCAAGGGGTTTGAGAGTATATTTACCACATCCTCACCCTTCCCCAACATCCCCAATCTGACCAAACCTAAAAATCATCACATTCCAAGAGGCCAATTTCTTGTCAGGCATTACTTCAAACAGTTTCATGGCCTCATCAAACTTTCTATAATGAGCATACCCTTAAATTAGAGTGGTCCAAGAAACTACATCTCATTAAGGAATTTCGTCAAACACTTTTCGTGCATCCTCTACGCTTCCACATTTCCCAAACATATCAATAAGAGCATAACCCACAAATGCACCATATTAAAACCCACATCTCGCTTTATTATTTCCTCAAGCATTTCCTAGAAATTTAATCCACACATATCCCACAGTCATCTTGTCCATAAGAATAACACTTAAAAAAACAATTCACAGCTTGCAGAAATCTCCCACATTTTTCTTACACAACTAACAAAGCACCTGCAGCTTATAATTCTAAAAAAAAAAATCCTCTACCTTCATGCGTTGATGGATGCTCGTAACATATTTCAAAGCCCCCATTTTAGCACATGTTGGGATAATGTTGGTAAAGGTGCACTAGTAGGGTTGGATGTCTGCTCTTTGCATTAGATGAGGTAGTGGGAAATGCTTCAAGAGGATGCCCACATCTGTTACAAATTGTTTCATTGGAGTGGATGGCACAACCGCCATATACCAAGAACCCAACAAAAAAACCACACCAACATCTTGCTCAAATATTTGTAGTTTACTTAGGAGTTTCCACAGTTGTTTAACGCCTCTATTAGACACATGCAAGAAGAGACTTGATAATGGGCTAAGGAATTTGGCTTACACCTCCCAAAAGTAGCTCATTGGATTCCAATGTATTTTCAACAACCCATTTCATGAAATCATGCAATCCTTGCTAACCACATACCACACTTCTCTAGATCCAAATAATAATAAACAACAAAATACAAAACTTTCTCTATGCCTTGGTGGATTCACAGGTTGAGAGAGGGTCGGTCATGGTTGAGGAGTCAAATGCATCTTCCTGAAGTTTCCAATGCCTTATCAAAGAACCCAGTTTGAGAATACCTCACTTTTAACAAGAATTTGTTCCATTTCTTTTGGAATATGAGGGAGCACATCAATTTCTATGAATAAATGAAATTACCTTGCTCCCTAAAATATTTTTTTTAGAAATGCCAATAGCACTTGCAGAAGAACATTTAATGTCTTCTCAAACATAATCGTAATCACAGGATGACCGGTGGTTGTAGGGTGCTCATCAAACCCATTTATTACGGAATTGATTACTGAGATGACTTATTGTAGGCATGCAATAGATCCTGTTGGATCCTCGCACTTGAGAATTGGAGATAAAATAGTGACTCCGCACGACAAGGTGGAGCCAAAATATCTTAAATATATTCGATCGCTTTTCTATTAGCACCTCCTCCATTCAAAACAACCAGCCAACAACCTCAAATATGTGACTCCCATTTTCAAGTCCTTGTGTTTCAAAGGTGACAAATGCCTCTGGATCTCAAATAAAATTAAAGTATTATTATTATGCCAAGGACGTGACAAGTATGAAAAGTTGCTTAGGATGTGCCATTATCTCAAACTTGTAGTGTTATGACAAGAACTAACACACCATATCCTACCACATGCCAACCAATATTTTTCCTTCACCCTCACATTTTCCTCCACATCAACATCTACTTCCCCACGCATTTCGGTTTCTTTTTGTTAAACTAATTTTTTTTCTTTATTTGGGCACTACAAATTTCGGTGGTGAAAGTGCCTTTCCTTCTATCCCACGTATGTCTATGTAAGAATTATCTTTTTCACCTTCCCCTGTACCAAATGGGAGCTTCATGTAAGTTGGACTCTTTCTGAAGGAAGTTAGTTTGAATAATAATGCTCTTTTCCATGTTCCTAGTGTAATTATGCAAAGGAAATGCCAAGTTCATTCACATCTTTGTAGTGAGGGTTAGTTTAGGAGTTATACTTTTTATTTATTTCTTGCAACACAGATGGTCAAACCTTCTTAGAAGAAATGAAACCCTTCTATTTAGGAAATAGTTGGTTAAAAGAGGCCACTTATTGAAATAAATGTGTGTGGGAAAAGTTGGAATTTATGAGGAAATGGGATCCAAAATAGGTGGGTGTGGGAAGAAGTAAGTTGTATCAGAGGTTTCATAGCCTCCACAAATTCATAGGAGTGTATGGAGGCATTTAAAAGGTTTTGGGAACTTCAAAAAAATAACCATGGCAAGTGCAAAGTAGAAATCCTAAATCTATGGCACCATTTCCTCATTGTGCTAAGAGGAGAGATTTGAAATGGATATGTACCGATCAAAACACAATGGAATGTGGGATTCTCAATTGTAGTAATGACCCACACCTTGGTAGAAATGTGTGTAAAGGGGATAAATGCAAACCGGGAGTTTTCAAATGCTCGCAAACTATTTGGTGGAATATTAAAAGAGAATTGGAGCCTTGTGAAAGTGGGTGAACTTGCCTAGATAACCTCGTACATTGTGGACACTAATATATTCTAGGCATGGTCTCCTTACCTTCATGTTTTGTAATTTTTGTATGATTTGGTTTTTCATTTGCAATATAATAGAAATATCAAACCATTAGATACTTAAATAATTGGATATTTTAACCAGACTGTTAGTGTAAAACAATAAAACTCCACCTTGTGATTTATGTTACTCGATTTACAATTTGACAATCAAATGTGTTGCTACCACAACCTTATGTGTTGTAAAATAGGGTAATTTAATTAGGTTCTCATGTCTACCGGCATCAGCAATGCTTAGATGATTCGTTAACTAAGCACAACTTTTTTCATTTACTTGCAAAGTTAGAAAAACACCACATTAAAAGAACTTGCAAAACAACATTATAAGCCCCATAAAAGAAATGTCAAACATCATATGTATTTCTTTTTATGTGGAGAGTCACATCAAGCATTAGATCGACCTTGATTGATCGTTTGTGATCTCTTCATCTCCCCTCTTTAGTGCCCTCTCCTCTTCGACATAGATCTTACTATGAGTTTTTCTTACCTTGGATTGAGACATATACTTTATACTTTGTTATCATATTTGATCAGTATACTTTGATAAATGGACATTACTATATTTGATTAGTATTTTGTTAGACATTACAGATATTTTGATTACAGATATGTGGTGACTCATAGTGTGAATTATATGCATAGATTAACATTTCAGTATAGATGATGATCTAGAGTTACTACTTTATATATGTACTAACACATTATATTTTAATACATAGATTTTAATAGATGATCTAGTTAGTAGTGTGCTCTTATTACTAAATTATGAAATGATAAAATTCATATATATTTGGAATTATAAATGATTGATAAAATTGTTTGATTTTAGTGATGATTTAGTTATGTTATTTGATGATGTGAATTGATATGTATATGTACGTTTTATTATTTTGATGTCATTGATATGGCCACAAGGCCAGAGAGGTATTGTTTTAATTTTGTAGGAAATTGTAACACAACAAAAAAGGGGATTGCAGACCAAAAATGAAAGAATTTGAGGTATTGACAACAGGTCACCTAGGCAACTTGTGTATTTGTATGTTTTTGTGTTAATGATATATTGTTAGGAAGTCCCCATTGAGGGGTGGCCTTAAATGTGACCTTGGGTAAATGTGTTGTTTTCCTTTTTTTTTTTTAAATTATTATTTTGTATGTGATTTATTTTAGTAATGTGATTCACTTTGTTATTGTTGTTAATGTGCTCTTATATAGGGTAGTTAATCTTGTTAATTATTGTAATTAGGGATGTGACTAAAGGGGTAGTAAATTTGGTAGGTTGTCCTTGATTTACTTTGGATTTGAAATGATTTCATTGGTTTTAGGAGTTTTGTACTCTTCCTTGCATGTCAAATTCGGATTTGGGATTTTAGGCTATTTTTAGAGGCTTGTGGGACAAGTTAAGCTTGTCCCACACCTCTTAAAGTCACCCACCCACTATGCCTATGATGTGAGGGGATTATTTTAGGCATTTTTGTGTGTTTTAAAGGAGAAAAAGAGTAATTAATTGCACTTTTCTTACAAGAGTCTTTAATTGTGTCCTTTAGAGGTGTGGGTAAGAGATTGTGTGTGTAAGAGGCTTGTCATTTCCTCAACCACCAATTTATTGAGCTTTGGGTTTGGGGTTTGACCATGTGATGTGGATTTGAGGAGAATTGATGTGGCATCCTACATGGAGCCACCTCACCCTCTTCTTTCTCTTTTCTATTTATTCAAGTTTGTTTGATGATTTTGGGGTTACATGTTTCATTTTCATTCTTACATTTTGGAGGAGCTTTCTTTTAGAGTTCTCGTTGAAAACTTTGGAGTTGGTTGTGCTTGATTGGGACTTGGAAAATCTTTTAACTTGGGATTATGATTGGATACTTTTGTAATGGCAAGGTAGGTACTTCACCCATGTAATTTTATTTCTAATTTTTGTGCAAATGGTTGTAAATGAATGATTGTTGTATTTTCTTAGTTTTGGGAATAGAATGGCCTTAGGTTGCATAGGAGAAAGAAAATGGCCCGGATATTTTGGAGGGAGTCATAAGAGTATTGTTGCATATCTTGGGAGTGAGCTGAGTTGGGAGTCCCACCTTGTAGATAAGTGAAATTTGTGCTTCTCTTGTATATATTATTTGAGGGACGATAAGAGTCTTGTTGGTATGTGATTTGAATTCTTTGTAGGTTTTTAAGGTGGGCACTTAACCCATTGGGAGGCATAAGTGTTTTCCCCATGTTTATTTCTCTCTCTTGGCTTGATATTGAGCCTTTATGCTTGGGAAATGGTATGTGTGTTGTTACTTTTGATTGTGCTTTTTGTGTTGAAAAAAACTTGTATGAATGATTGTTGTAGAAGCCATGTAAATATTGCCTTGGTTACCTTATACCTCTTATTGCTATATTTTTGGGGCTCAAGGGCCAATTAGGAGGAAGAATTCTCCTTCTCATTGGATTATTTGTTGGGTGGTGAGAATTTCCTACTCCCCTATTTTGTTGTTGTGTTGGATATTGAAGAAAATGGTGGAGCTCAAGTGAAGTTTTAGACATTGTTGCATTCTGAAGAGGACAAGAAGGAATCCCAATTTTGTAAAAAAATTTCCATGTTATCTCCACAAAAATGGAGGGATTGGTATCTTTCATTTTAAAGTTTTAACTCTTGTAAATGTATTATGTAAGATTAATTTGTATTGATTATTGAAAAATATGTATATTTTGGAAAAAGACATGTGAAGTTGCAATCCAGTTGTTACAATATCTCCTTCCACTTGAAAATCTATGTCAAGTGTGCATTTGATCCATTAATGGAAATTATCCATGTTTTGAATGGGGAAAGTTTAGTTTAAAATTTAGATATTTGACTCAAAAGTGTAATATGTTTTCATTTTAAAAGATTAGTGTTCTTACATGGAAGTATGCTTGCATTTCTTGAAATGGATGTCATTTGTGTTATTGTGAAATAAAGGAAATATTTTCTTATTTTTCTTGTAAAAGTTAGCATATTTAAGTGTTGAAATTATAGTAAAATTTTACACAAGGTTATAAGAAGATAGCTATATATAGCATTTCAAATGAAGAGAATATTTTTCCTCCTCACTTACTTCAGGTTAAATGAAAGGCGTTTAGGTTAACTATCTCACACATGTGAATAGATAGAAATTTCATAACTATTCTACCTCATATTTCACTATACAAATGAACCGATTTATTGTTTTAAATAAAACAAACTAAAATACAAATACACCCTTTTAATTGTATTTATCTTTATAAAATGATTATATAAATTTATATATATTTACATATATCTTCTAATTATAAATATATTAAATAAGATGATTATATCTCACACTCACGCACGCATGCATGCACATATTTACTATAATAATTAATATAAAATAAAAAAGATAAAAAAATATTCTAATGTAAATCCGTTTGACTTTTTGGAATAAGTTTTTTTATTTACAAAAACCTATATAAAAAAAAATAATTAAATGTTGGGGATGGGGAGGGGGAGAGAGGGAACCCCACCGCCTCCCCGCCTTTTATAATTAAAATAAGTGGAGGGGAGGGCGGGGCCGGGGAGGGGGAGGTCTCGGCTCCCGAGATTAAATAAAAATTACACTATAAGGAGAGGGCGCCACTTCCCCCAAACCTTTACTCTGTACATCCAATAAAGTTATGGCCTTGGCTTTATCATTTCACCGTGTATAACATTAATCCTAGACAAAAAAATTCAATGTATAACACACACACACACACACACACACACACACACACACACACACACACACACACACACACACACACACACACACACACATATATATATGCATGTATTTGTATGTATATATGTATATGTATGTGTGTGTGTGTGTGTGTGTGTGTGTGTGTGTGTGTGTGTGTGTGTGTGTGTGTGTGTGTGTGTGTGTGTGTGTGTGTGTGTGTGTGTGTGTGTGTGTGTGTGTATATATGTATATATGTATATATGTATATATATATATAGAGAGAGAGAGAGAGAGAGATTCAGCCACCATATATACATACATATTGGCATTTTAAATCTTGTTTTGTCAAAATATTTATCTGGTTATGTCAAAATAATTTTTAAATCAAAATGTATATATCATTGGGTATACATACATACATGCATACAACCCTATATTTGTGTGTAAATACATCATTTTAAACTAGAAATAAAAATGGGTCCAAATGCCCATATATCCACATAGGAAAACTATTTATAAGAAAGGAAATGAAAACATAATATACACAAAATATGTGTTTCCATACCCAAAGGAAATCAACAATCCTCCATAGTTTCCTAATGATCCATGGCTCTTCTTTCAACCTACAAAAAATAATAGAGAATAAGTAAGGGAAAAAGAATGAAAGAGAACTCATAAAAATTTCAAGGGTTTATAGTCTAACCTAAGATCCAATGGCTATGATAGAATTAATCTAATGGATGAGAATTCCTCATACAATTTTTACGTGAGGATATTTTGTGGGAATATGTTTTAATTTAAATGTATGTGTAATTTGGAAAGGGGCCACTTAATACTTTAGTGTTTCAAGTTAAAATGTAACCCTCTTGGTATGGTTTAGTAAATGATCAAATGACATTAAACTATAGAATTTAAATAATGAATTTGTGAATAGATATTAAAGTTAATGACTTAAGGGGATTAATTTAATTAAGGGCCATTGTTTAATAAATTTGGAATATGGTTATTAATTGAATAAGGGAAATAAATTTAAACCAAACAAATTAATTAATGGATACATCACTAGATGATTATAACTGGAAATATCTTTGGGAGCCGATTAATAATATTTAATTATTAATCTAAGTTGGATCAACCTAATGTAATATAGAAAATTATAGATAGAAGTTAGATAAATGCACTCTAGAGTTAACACCCTTGCAAAAAAAAATCATAAATTTCCTAACTAATTAATGGGTTTTTATCTTGGGTTTTGTGCGGGAAAAATTTGGGTGTTACACTTGGTATCAGAGCCGTGGGTTTAACTCTTGGACCCTTGGGCACACTTGAAAACACAAACAGCTTCACCTAGCTTAACCTACAACTAGACACACGACATTCGCATGATATTTTTTTAAAACATAGAAAACCTAGAAAATAGAAACAAAACCTAGATGATGATAAACTAACTCCGTATTGTTTTGTGTAGGAGGCACAAACCAGAAGAGGGGATTTTTTGCATGGAGTTAGATAGACCACCACAAGAGTAGGTAATTTCCACTATACATTATAGAGGTCAATGCAACCATACAAGGTGGAGCAATAGGGGAACGACCTAGCCAAAGCATGCTTTAGGGAACCATCGCATGAGGCTCAACACCCTTCGAGACACAACGATGAGCATAGGGAAGAGAACTCCCATGTGGAGTCAGCTAGAGTATATTCACCTCAAAGGGGACATGGAGATAGGGTTATAAGACATAGAGATAGATCTAGGAGCCCTAGGATAAGGGATGAGCATGTAGAGAGACCTAGGGGTCAACAAACATCAGCTACAAATCATATTAGGGAGATCCTGAAGCTACGTCTCTGTCTCATTATGTTTGTAATACATATGGTTTTTTAGGCAGAGGCTTGGTTAGTGAGCTTGAGCGGATGCTTCAATATTTTCCCATGTACTAGCAACAAGAATGCTTGTGTTGTGATTCATCATGTAAGGGATGGAGCAGGTGTTTGGTGTAGGATTGAGGAACAAAATCTCCACATGGACTCGAGATTGGTTACTTGGGAGCTCTTTGAGGAACAGTTCGAAGTAGATACATATCTAAGAGGTTCATCTAGCAAAGGATATATGATTTTAATGACTTACACTAGGCATCCATGATGGTAGTGGATTATGAGAGTCGGTTTATGGAATTTCTTCAGACATGATGTCGACTACATGTAGAATGAGAAGGTTAGGATTCACAGGTTCATCAAAGGCCTAAACTTGTATTTGGGAGGTGAAGTATTGATTCATTGTCCACAGACCTTAGTTGAGGCTATTAAGAAGGCCTACATTATAGGGAGACCACGAGGAAGACACAACATAATAGAGATAGAGTGAGGATCCATATTCAATAGATGTAGGATAGTAGGTGGATGGGGCTAGCTCCTCCTCCTTATGGCAGACATGGTTTCACACAATCTTCTTTCAAGCCACAACTTCATCCACCTCGAGTAGCAAAAGAAGTAGACTCGTCCACCATTTAGACCCCCACGAGATATTTGATACTCGAGAGGACAGTATAGGGCCTCTTCCTAGTGGATCCATCAAGATACAGGAGACCCTAGAGCTTAAGTCGGTAGGAGCTCGTCAGTAGTGACCATAGTAGTTCTTGGCAGGATCGTCATGATCCATAATACGATCACTAAATTACCTATTAGAGTTGCATCTCATTAGAGGGGACCAATTAGTTGTTATGGATGTTGGGTAATTGGACACCATTGGAGAGAGTTTCCACAAAACCATAATAACAAGGGTAAGGTGCCTATTTCAGAACCTACAGTCGGTGATATGGGACATAGTCATCAAATTTATGCAGAGGTTGAGAACTTCTAGGAAAAGAATCAGGGTACGGTGATAGAAACTATAGGTAGCATTGGTGGTATCCCTACTTCTATATTATTTGATTCTGGGTCTTCTGATTCATTTATTACACCATCATTAGTAGAGAGATGCATGTTGGTGGTAGTTATTCAGGGCCTTAGTTGGGATGTTGATATGTCTTCTGAGCCAAAATCTCAGTTGACTCCTTAGTTAAGGAGTGTGTAGTGGACCTAGGACCCTTCACCACTACTTTGGATCTTTGTATCCTTCCCTTGGGTTCATATGGAGTTATCTTGGGAATGGATTGGTTATCTACACACAGAGCTAGAGTTGATTGTTACAACAAGGTTATATCTTGTGTAAACAATTTAAGAGTTGAGTTGGTGATAACAGATCCGGGAGACCCGTCTCTATTCACACTATTTATGATATGTAGCTTAAGCGGTGTGCACGACATGGATGTCAGTTGTATGCTATCATAGTTAGTGATAGGTTAGAGGATGAGACCAGTGGACCTTCACTTGATGATCACCATATTTTGAGGTATTTTTCAGATATTTTTCACCGAAAGTTACCGTGGTTACCTCCTACACGTGAGATAGAATTTCATATTTATCTCGTTCCTAGAGCAGAGCCTATCTCACGTGAACCATATAGGATGACCACACCTAAGTTGTGTGAGCTCAAGTTATAGTTAAAGGGACTTCTTTAGAAAGGCCTAATCAGTCCCAGTGTATCTCCTTGGAGTGCACTAGTGATTTTTGTGAAGAAGATGGATAGATCCTTATGTTTGGTGTGGAATACAAACAACTCGAACAAAGTAACAATAAAGAATCGTTATCCCCATCCTCGCATCGATGATTTTCTTGATCCAATGAAGGGGGATACAATGTTTTCCAAGATAGATCTTGAGTTTGGTTATCCTTAGTTGAGGATTTCAGAGGTGGATATCCACAAGACATATATATTTCCATCTGATATATGTCCACTATGAGTTCACAGTTGTGCCATTCGGTCTAACGAATTCCCCTACAATTTTCATGAGTTTAATGAATAGGATATTTAGGAAATTTCTAGACCGTTCTTTTCTCATATTTTTAGATGATATTTTGATATACTCATGCACACATGAGGAGCATGAGGAGCACCTTCAAGTCGGGTTCGTAGTGTCTTCACAAGAACAACTATATGGGAAAACCTAGAGAAGTGTGCATTTTTCCACTCAGAGGTTCAATATTTAGTTCACATTATTCTTGGGGAAGGAATCACTCATTGATCCTTCCAAGATTTGAGCCATCATGGATTGGTCAACACCTACCAGTGTGAATGAGGTACATAGTTTCATGGGATTGACAAGTTATTTCAAGAGGTTTTTTCAAGATTTCTCTCGTTTTACACATCCCATCACTTCCCTTTAGCGGAAAGAGAAGAAGTAAATTTGGTTAGATAGATGTGAGTAGGCCTTCAGGATACTGAAGGAATTCCTTATGACCACACCCATTCTAGAAGTGCCAGATCCACAAGGAGATTTCTTCATATGCATTGATGTTTCTTTGGCAGGATTAGGAGGCGTATTGATGTAGAATGGCAATGTAGTAACCTTTGAGTCTCGAAAACTCAAGGATTATGAGATTAATTACCCAACTCATGATCTTGAGATTGCAATAGTTTTGCATGCCTTGGTTTGATGGAGACATTTCCTTTTAGGCACGAGGTTCATTCTTAGGAAATATCACTTGAGCTTTGACATCTCTTTTCACAACCCATTCTAAACACCCGTCAGCGGCATTGGATGGAGCTTCTTTGTGAGTATGATATGGAGATAGAGCATGTGAAAGGGAAGGAGAAAGTGGTTTTAGATGCCTTGAGTCATCGGAGGAATTTAGTTATGGCCAAAATAGTTTGTATGGACTTGAGGACCAGGATCTTACAACAACTTCCACATGACAACTTTTACCTTTCAGTTTGAGCAGAGATCAAGTCTCAGAGACCCCTTTAGGGGAATTTTGATGGATTTACATTAGCGGTAGATGGTATTCTTTAGTACAAAGGTTAGATATATGTAACCATATATGGAGGATTAAGGAAGTATATTCCCGTAGAGGAACATTGTGCACCCTTTTTTACCCATTCGGTGTGAAGAATATGCACGCCATGTAACGCCCAAAATTTCTACTCTTAAAACATGATAGAACTAATAATTTACTAGTCAAATTTATGGTAACAATATATTTTTATTTTAAAAAGGGTTTGAAAGGTTAGACATATCCACAATTAATTAATTTATTGATTAAATTATTTCTACTCAAGCTTGTGAAAGTCATAATTAAATTAGTAATTTACTTCCTAAAATATATTTATGGTTCAAAACAATACATTTACCAAGTTCCATTAGTTTAATTAATCATCATGCTAAAAATTTCCTTTATTTTCTAACACAAAAGTTTAATTATTTTTCCTAGCCACTAAGTGGCCCCATTCACCCCATTACCCATGCACTTTATTTTTTTAATTTAAATTTCATTCCCACAAAATACTTTCCACTTAAGAGAGGTAGGGTTTAATTTGGGCCATTGGATTGAATCTATCTTATCCCTTAGATTTGGGTTGCCCTAAATATCCTTATGGGTTTCCTTTTATTCATATTTTCCCCAAAACAATGTCATTTTCTCATTTTTCGTTTTGCAGGTTTTACAAGAGGAGGAGGAGGAGAAGCCATGAGAGAAAAAAGTGCAACCATGGAAAAATTTTCTTGGTTTTAGTTGTAAAGGTTTTACTATTGTAAGATTCTCATTGCTTAATGTAGAGATCCCACCATGGATCTATTTTTGTTATTTAAACCTTTTTTAGTTCAAAAATGGGGAAAAAGACCATTTCATTAAATCATGTGAATTTTACACATTTGGGTGTCTATAAAAGGATTGAGAGGCTTAACCAATTAAATTTAATTAATTACTAGTTGTTGGAAGTTTCCTTTTTATGGTTTTAAGCTTAGATTTAAATTAAATGTCAAAATTGATGAAACCAACACCCTACGCAGCCGATGGTCCCGTGACTATTGCCCTTTGGTGGGGGGATCACATCGACCATTGCTCTAAAATGGGCAGCGCTTTAAAAAGCATCACCGTGTACACGGTGACAATTTTGTTCCTCGAAAATAGAACCTTCAATAAATGTATTTTTCAATAGTTTTTCTACTTAAGATGGTGTTTAATGCAATATTAATTTTTGCTAAGTTATCTTCCATTCATTGGTTGATAGATTAATAACATATCTAAGTTTCATAACTCAAAATTCCAAATGCATAGTTTTTTTCCATTCAATCATACAACCTTCAACAACATGAAATGTAAATTTTCTTTTATTGAACATACTTTGAAATTTCTCCTTTCAACCATAAATACAAATATGATAACTACAATAACATTATTTTTTCAATACAAGAACTTCTAATCCATTTCTTTCAATAAAACTAGTCATTTCCAACAAGGTATACAACAAAAGTTCTTTCTTCATTCACTAAATCACTACAACTTGGAATAAATGAAATATTACAAAACTTTCTTTCAAACATACAAAAGTTACAATCTTCCACTCTAAGTGGGAATAATAATATGATCAAATTACAACATAGAGATTCTTCAACAAGGTCAAAACACAAGTCTTCATTTCAAGGTCTTCTCCCAACTTTATAGCTTCAATCTTTCATTATTTAATTCTTCAAAACTTGGATCACAATACAAAGAAAGAGGGATAGGCGACGTTCTCTGTGAAACCTTTAATCTAATAAGAGGAGAATTCATCCTCCTTATTGGCCCCCGAGCCCCAACCAAAGAACAATGAGGAGTCTTGAGAAACATTTGATTTTTTTACAAGAATGGCTTCCATAAAAACATACAATCCACAAAACATACAACACATTCAAATGAACATACTCAAAAATATTTAAAACTTATCAACAACTTGACATCAAGACAAAAGGAGAAAGTAATATGGGAACCACCTCCTTTTTCCTCCCAAGTGAAGTAGAGTTCCACCCAAAAGCCTCCATGTGCACAATACAAAACATTCAAATACATCCTTATCTCTCCCCTTGCAAATATGCAAAAATATTTCCATGTTTTCCTTTTCACTCCCCATAGGTGGAACTCCTAATCACACTCCCTCAAAAATGCATGCCTCACAACTCCCTTTTCCCTCCCTAATGGTCCCATACTTCCATCTCCCACACCCTTCTTAAGGAAAACTACCCAACCAAAAAAACAACATTCACAACATTCAACAAGCACAATTTTTACATTCAAATGAAAAACATAAAAGTGGAGATCCTACCTCTCTATCAAGATTCTAATATTATTCACTCCAAAAACTTTTAACACCTTTAAGCCAAGCAAAATCCAAATTTCAATCTCCAACAAGCTCCCAATTCGAAAGCGTAAGAGAGAAAATAAAACAAGTAACCCAAGATTTTGCAAATTCAATCAATAAATAGAAATGGGATGTCAGGATGATGAGGTGGATCCATGTAGGATGTCACTTCATTATTCCCGCATTCTAAAACACAAGTCAAACATAATGCCCAAGACAATAAATGACCATGTAAGACTTATGACATGACCACATGACACTCCAACTTCCACACCATGCTTATCAAGGACAAATTAATTGTCGTAAGTCGAAATTGCAATAAGTTACCCTTTTTACACTCCAAAATTCATAATTAATCCTAAAATTAACTTCCCATACCATAGGTATGGTTGTTGGATGAATTTAAGAGGCATGGGAAAAGCTTAGCTTGTCCCACAAGCCAAAAAACCTCCCAAGTCAAAATCCGAATTTTGAAGTTGGGAAAGAGTACACAACACAAAATCCAACACAAATATAACTTACATCCACAAGATTTCAAGGAACATCTACCCTCATAATTATCCAATTGTCACATCCTTATTTTAGTTAACAAATTAAGTTGGATTAGCTAATTAAGACACATTAATAATTGCTAATAAAGTGACTAAAATTTCCCAATAATTAAATACATATAACACAAAATAAAACACACACAAATTAAAAGAAAGGGAAAAAATTACACCCCACAGCACACATGTGAGGTCACCCCCATCAGAAACCTCCTAACTAGGCATGTAATAACACAACATAAACATTAGACACAAGTTGTCAAATTTGGCCATGTTGCAAAACACCCAACATTCTTCTGTGGTTGGTCCCCTATCCCCTTTCGATGTATGATATAATGTTCCTACAAACACAAACAAAATACCTCTTTGGCCTCACGACCGCATCAACAACATCAAGAAATAATATATACATAGAAATCAATAATCGTCATCCAAAATTAAGTAATTATATCATCTATCAACATATCAAATAATTCGATTCTAACATCCATGAGATCATAATTCTACTCAGAACATCAAGAGTATAACGTGTCAATATAAAATCCAAATAATGTAAATCAACATATATTGAACTGTCTACCAATGTCATCTAGTGTATCATAATCAAAATGTGAACCAAAACATATCAATAGTCCAAATATTTGTATATTCTATCATCTACTTCTCAATATATAATAATCAAAATGTCTAAGTATCAATCCAACAATAATATCATCATAATGAAAATAGTGTCGAAGAGGAGTGGGCACTACACACACCACTTTGAGATAGATATATCATTGGAGGGCTTTAGAGAGATGTAACCCGTTTTGTGTATCATTGTTTAGAGCACCAAAAGGTGAAGGTCGAGAATCAACATCTAGTCGAGCTTCTATATCTTCATGTCATACCGGAGTGGAAATGGGACACCATTTCCATGGATTTCATTATAGGGCTACCTACGTCAAGATACCACCATGATGCCATCATGGTCATGATGGATAGATTGATGAAAGTGGCTCATTTTTCTCTAGTAAAGGCCACCTACATAGCTAGTGCGGTGACACGAGTATATCCGGATGATATTTTAAGACTATATGAGATTCTCGTGGAGGGTAATTTGTGACCGCAATCCATTATACACCTCTCACTTTTACACTACCATGCAACATGTTGTCGAGACAAATATCAAATTCAGATACAACTTATCACCCTGAGATAGATGGATATACAAAGTGGGTGAATCATATTTTGGAGGACATGCTTTGGATGTATATCATGGATCATCATTCGAGATGGGAGGATTATTTGTACTTGGTCGAGTTTACCTACAATAATAGCTTCCATAGTTCTTTTGGTATGGCTCCATTTCAAGCATTATATGGAAGGGACCGCATGACACCGCCGACTTGGGACATGTTAGAGGAAAGGTTATCTCTTGGGCTAACATTATTACAGGATATGGAGAAACAGATTGTCATGATTAGACAGAGATTGCAGGAGGCTCAGGATAGTCAAAAGAAGTATTCAGACCATAGGAGAGTAGACCATAATATTGAGATGGGCAGGAAGGTGTTTCTTCATGTTAGGCCTCATAAGAGCCCTATCCGTTACGGTTAAGGCTCTAATCTTTCCCCCTAGATCTATGTGCCCCTTTGAGATCTTGTAGCGGATTGGTCCCTTAGCCTACCATCTAGCATTACCACCCAACTTACCTCACGTCCATGATGTGTTTCATGTTTATGTTATTAGGAGATACATTCCAAATCTTTATCATGTACTTGATTTGGGCCACATTGCAGTGCAAGATCGGGGCGTGTGATGGTGGAGCCCATGCACATTTTAGAGCGTAGGATCCCAAGCCTTCGAGGCTAAGATATTGACCAAGTTCGCATACAAAGTGGGGTTGATATGATGAGAAAATTTCTACTTAGGAGGATGCCACACCCTTGAGAGTACAATTCCCACACTTATTCTAGTGACTTCTAGGAGGAATTCGAGTCTAACCGGAGGGTAATGTAGTTCCCACTCCTCTTCGACATATATATTACTTGTGATTTTTGCTTACCTTGGATTGGAGACATATACTTTGTTATCATATTTGATCAATAGACATTGATAGATGGACATCACTATATTTTATTATTATTTTGTTAGAAATTATAGATATTTTGATTCTTATATGTGGTGAATCATAGTGTGAATTATATGCATGGATTGACATTTTAGTATAGATGATGATATAGAGTTAGTCCTTTATATCTGTACTAACACATTAGATTTTGATACATAGATTTTGTTAGATTATCTAGTTAGTCTTGTGATCTTATTGCTAAATGATGAAATGATAAAATTCAAATATATTTATAATTATAAATGATTGGTCAAATTTCTTAATTTTAGTGATGATTTATTTATATTAGTTGATGATATTATTTGATATGTATATGTACGTTTTATTTTTTCGATGTTATTAATATGTCCACAAGGCCAGAGAGGTATTATTTCGATTTTGTAGGAAATTGTAACACAACAAACAAAAGGGGATAAGAGACCAAAGCAAGTGATGGAATTTGGGTTATTGGCAATGTCACCTTGACAACTTTTGTATTTTATGTTGTTGTTTTAATGATACATTGTTAGGAGGTACCCATTGGGGGGTGACCTCAAATGTGACCTTGGGTAAATATGTTTTTTTTTCCTTTTGTTTTAATTAATATTTTGTGAGTATGTGATTTATTTTAGTAATGTGATTTACTTTATTATTGTTTTTAATATGCTCTTATGTAGGTTACTAAATCTTATTAATTATGGTAATTAGGATGTAACCAAAGGGGTAATAAATTTGGTAGGTTGTCCTTGATTTACTTTGGATTTGAAATGTTTTCATTTGTTTTAGGAGTTGTGTACTCTTCCTTTATGTCAAATTCTAATTTTTTCTTTTAGTTTATTTTTGAGGCTTGTCCAACAAGTTAAGCTTGTCACACACCTCTTAAAGTCACCCACCCACTATACCTATTATGTGAGGGGATTATTTTAGGCCTTTTGTGTGTTTTAAAGTAGAAAAAGATAAATTACTTGTACTTTAATTATAAGAGTCTTGAATTGTGTCATTTAGAGGTGTGGGTAAGAGATTGTGTGTGTAAGAGGGTTGTCATTTCCTCAACCAAAACTTTATTGAGATTTGGGTTTGCGGTTTGACCATGTGATGTGGAGTTGAGGAGAAGTGACGTGGCATCCTACATGGAGACGCCTCACCCTCCTCTTTCCCTTTTCTATTTATTCAAATTTGTTTGACGATTTTGGGGTTACATGTTTCATTTTCATTCTTACATTTTGGAGGAGCTTGCTTTTGGAGTTCTTGTTGAAAACTTGGGAGTTGGTTGTGCTTGATTGGGACTTGGAAAATCTTGGATCTTGGGTTGATGATTGGATACTCTTGCAATGGTAAGGTATGGAATTCACCCATGTATTTTTATTTCTATTTTGTTGAGAAAATGACTATAAATGGATGATTGTTGTATGTTCTTGGTTTTGGGAATAGAATGGCCTTAAGTTGTGTAGGAGAAAGAAAAGTGGGTTATTTTTAGGGAGAAATTAGATTATTGTTGCATATCTTGGGAGGGAGTTGGGTTGGGTGTCCCACCTTGTAGATAAGTGAAATTTGTGCTTATCTTGTATGTCTTATTTGAGGGAGGCATAAGAGTTAAGGGAGGCATAAGAGTTTTGAGGGAGGCATAACATTCTTGTTGGTATGTGATTTTAGTTATTTTGAGGCTTTTAAGGTGGGCACTTAACCCATTGGGAGGAATAAGTGTTTTCCCCATGTTTCTTTTCTCTCTCTTGGCTTGATATTGAGCCTTTGTGCTTGGGAAACGGTATGTGTGTTGTTACTTTGCATTGTGTTTTTTTTTTTAAAAACTCTTGTATGAATTATTATTGTGAAATCCATGTGAATGTTGCCTTAGTTAACTAATACCTCTTATTACTTCATTTTTGGGGCTTGGGGCCAATGAGGTAGAAGGCTTCTCTTTCTCATTGGATTTTTTGTTGGGTGGAGAGATTTACATAATCCCTTATTTTGTTGTTGTTTTGGATATTAAAGAAAATGGTGGAGCTGAAGTGAAGTTTTGCACATTGTTCCATTTTGAAGAGGACAAGAAGGAATCCTACTTTTGTAAAATTGTTGCCATGTTATCTCCACACAAATAGAGGGCTTTGTATCGTGCATTTTAAAGTTTCAACTTCTTGTAAATCTATTATGTAAGATTGATTTGTATTGATTATTAAAAATATGTGTATTTTGGAGAAGAGACACGTGAAATTGCAATCTAGTTTTTACAATATCTCCTTAAACTTGTAAATCTATGTCAAGTGTGCAATTGATCTATTAATGGAAATTATCCATGTTTGGAATGGGAAAATTTTATTTTAAAATTTAGATATTTGACTCAAAAAGTGTAAAATGTTTTCATTTTAAAAGATTAGTGTTCTTACATGGAAGTATACTTGAATTTATTGAAATGGATGTCATTTGTGTTATTGTGAAAGAAATGAAATATTTTCTTATTTTTCTTGTAAAAGTTAGGATATTTAAGTGTTGAAATTATAGTAAAATTTTACACAAGGTTATAATAAGATAGTTATATATCTAGTATTTCAAATCAAAAGAATATTTTTCCTCCTCACTTTGGGTTAAATGAAAGGACTTTAGTTTAACTATCTCACACATGTGAATAACTAGAAATTTCAATACTATTTTGCCTCATATTTACTCATACAAATGAACCAATTTATTGTTTTTAATAAAATAAACTAAAATAAAAATACTCCCTTTTAATTGTATTTATCCATATACAATGATTATATAAATCTATATATATTTACACATATCTTCTAATTATAAACATATTAAATAAGATGATTATAAATACTATTATAATTAATATAAAATAAAAAACAAAAATTACGATTCTAATTTAAAGTCGTATGACTTTTTAGAATTAAGTTATTTAATTATAAAAAACATATAAATATAAAACAAATTCAATGTAGGGGCAAGGGAGCGCCCACCGTCCCTCCCCTACCCATATAGTTTAATTAGTAATAAAAAAAAATATGGAGCGGGCAAGGGAGGGGGAGGAGAGGGGGAACCCTCCACACTCCACATTTTTATAATTAAAATAAGTGGATGACACCGGCAGGAGGGGGCGCGGGGTGGGGCTCTCTCCCCCAAAATTAAATAAAAATTACATAAGTAAGGAGAGGCCCCCAATCATTTCACTATGTATAATGTGGGCTGAAACTTATATATATAACCCTAGATTTGTGTGTATATACATCTTTTTAAACTAGAAATAAAGATGGGGAAAATGCCCATATACCCACAAGAGGGAAAACTATTCATAACAAAGGAAATTCAAAAATATATATAATCAAACTATGTGTATCCATCCCTAAAGCAAATCAACAATCCTCCATAGTTTCCTCATGCTCCATGGCTCTCCCTTCAACCTACCAAAAAATGAGAGAATAGGTAAGGGAAAAAGAATAAAAGAGAACTCATAAAGATTTCTAGGATTTTTAGCCTAACCTAAGATCCAATGGCCAAGATAGAATTAATCTAATGGACTAGAATTCGTCCAAAAAAATTTAGGTGAGGATATTTTGTGGGAATATGTTTTAAATTAAATGTATGTGTAATTTTTAAAGGGGGCACTTAGTACTTTAGTGTTTCAAGCTAAAATGTAACCCTTTTGTTATTGTTAGTAAATGATCAAATGGTATTAAACTTTAGAATTTAAATAATGAGTTTGTGAATAGATATTAAAGTTAATGACTTAAGGGGATTAATTTAATTAAGGAAGATACCTTCTGTTTGAGAAAAATACATTTCTATAAAGTTTGGAAAAGGAGTTTTGTAGGCCTACAACTACTATTTGACTAGGTCAAACTAGACCTCATTACGACCAAAGGGCTGCGTAAAAACCGCCGACATTTGTAACCTATTTTCCGCTTTTCAATTTTGTTGACTTCGATAAATTCTCCACATACAAGAAAGCATGTAAGAAATTTTACGTTGCGCTTCTCATCTATCAAAAGTCATTTTTTGGATGAGGTTTATTAGCCCTCAAGCTAAAATTGGGGCAATTTTGCAAGTAGGCGATTACGACCGATGGCCCCGAAAACTAGCCAAAAATGGTAAATAGTTCTCCAATTCGATTTCTCGCGATCCTGGAAATTCTTGGTATATAGAAGTACACAAAGGAACTTAACCATTATACATTTTCCCATCGAAGACATTTTTTAAACGTGGTTCCTTAGCCTCCATGACAAATTTATACATTTTCATAGCTACTAGAAACATGTAAAAATAAGGTCGTAGGACCCTAGTCAAGACAATAAAGCATCATGAAAACCATTGAAACGTATAATTAATTATATGAGACTTTTCTTGTGGCTTGTTGTGTGAAATGTGACTTTTGGAAAATAGTGCTTCTCTCTTCTCTCTCTTCCCAATCTCTTTCTCTCTCCACCCTTAGTTAAGAAATGAAATGAAATGAAATTAATATGGCCTAAACCCTCTCTTGTTGTGTGTGTATTATCATGTAAATGGAAAACTAAAATCAATAGTTATGCTAGATTTAGATGGATGACATGCCAACAAATTTCACCGATTTCATGCTCACATGGGATTGTAGGAAGCAAATAAGATGGCAAAATGATGTGGTTGTAATTAATTGTGTATGATTTTAATTTATATATGTTAATGGAAAAAAGGTATTGCTACGTTTACAGTAAAATTTCATCTTTCTATTGCTTTCAAATAATAGATTGTCCTTGTCGTGCATGTAGTTTAAATAAACTTGTAATTGTTCCTTGTTATCGAGTTTTAAGAGGTAGCCCATTAATTACTTAATGCTCTTATTGACTTCATTTATAGCTATGTTGTGAAAACTTACATCATGAATGGAAGGAAGAAGTATCTCTTTATAAATTAAAACAGAATTTTTCTTTAAACACCTTCAATTCGTCATCTTTCCTTGATTATTGCATGACTAGTAGGTGAGCTTTGACACTATACGATTGAGAACAACTTGAGATTTCCTTCTAGATTGAATGATCCTCACTCTGACCATGACCATCCTTAGTATGGGTGCTAGTGTTTACCAACTAATAGTTCTACCCCGTGTCGTTCTTCAATATAACCTCGTGATGATGGGTCAGTGCCCTTTTGTTTCTCCTTAAAAATCTTGTATCTAGTATAAAAATCTATACTTGGTCTCCTAAGGAATTGTTGAACCTAATGTAAATTAAAAATCATGATTCATTCCATAGATTTAGTGTTAATCATGTTATGTACTTATGAAATGAGGGTTTGGAACATGAGTGGAACCCATGTCTTAAGATACATAGGTATGAAACCTGTAAGTTTTAATTCCTTTCTCCTAATAAATAGGGGTGTTATCATGGAAATAGTGTTGTAGTTGTGTATAAGTTGTGGGATAAGCATATTGTCTTCCATAGTTTATCTTTTTGGTATGGTGTAGGTCCTTTTGGTGCTAATGGGAATTAGTAAAATGTGGACATATTACGAGAATTAGGATAAACCACACAATTAATATATTTTTTTCGGTGAGAAGGTAGTCACTAGAAGATCATAGGGTGTATGAAATTACCATTGCATGTCACCTTGTAATACACATCTAATACTTAAATTTCCTAGTAATAATTCAAACTTGGTTAAGAGTGCAATCATACTTCTTAGGATCTTGGTGATTAAGTAAAGGAAAAATAGTACATGAACCTTATTTTATCTAAAAAGAAGTCATTACAAAGTCAACGTAATGACGTAAGGGTTACAAGGACACGAGAGGTGATTTTGGAACTATTGTTAAATGTCGCATACACTTGAATGATGTCAACATTGACGACTACTAAGATAATTTTTATAATAAATAAAAAAATGCTGAAACTGTCAATGCGTAAGGTCCGAATATAATCACCACCCTCCAAAATGGTTTAAACAATAATATTAAATGATTAAAATTAAAGAAATGGAATTTGAGGCTTGACCCTTTTGGACTCAAGGAAAATCCTCTTCTACATATCATGAACGATGTAAACTAAGTATTTAAGTCAAGTAGGTAGAATATACATCTAGTCCTAATAACTCAAAACAAAATAGGGTAACCCTAGTGATTAAATGTTATCATGAAAGGAACATGTAATCTATTTACCTTTGAACTAATAAACTTCCTTTGTTCCATGTGAACCTTCCTGGTTGCATCTAAGATAAATTACAAAACCAAATGAACATACAACTTAGAAAACAAATACGTAGGAAAAACACTAGTAGCCTCATGTATGCACATATGCTCCTACCAAAAATCAGGCTACATCATTCTATTGTGATAAAGGGAAACAAAAAAAAGTAGATGGAATCATCACCAACAAAATGTTAAGCAAAATAAAGATAATGTAGTCTAGCTTGAAGAAAAATGAAGGACTACATAACAAGTGATTATTAAATGATTAAGGTCAATAACGAAATAAAAATGTAATAAATATGTAAACCAAGAAAGTGTTGTGTCATGGATGGTGCCTATACAAGATTTTATACTGTATTTGGATTGTTATGTTGTGCCTTGTCATTTGGGAAAAAGTGGCCTTGTTGTGTATCACATATTTTCATGTTATCTATGTGGGTTAATGTTTGTGCAAACATATCATGTGTTGTACATTGTCCTAAGTAATCTCATGTCGTGTCATGTATACAACAATGCGAATCAAAAAGTAGTTTATTCTATTAGTTTGTGTGTTTTATCTTTATCTGTAAATATGTTAGCGTTACATTTGGTATCAAAGCATATGTTCATGCTCTCGAACCTTTGGGATATATTAGAGTTGTGATGATCTTGCATAGTGGTGGTGGAGATGAGAAGAGTAATGTGATATATGTTGTGTAGTGAACAATGTTGTAATTGTGATATTATGAACGCACAAGTTGTGCATGTCACTTAGTGCGTATTTGTATCATGTCGATGTACTTGTGATGAGAGTATTCACTCTCATTTTAATGGATTCAATGAGGAGTTCACATGTGATGTGTCACCTTGTTGTGTGTGAAAATAATGTTATTGTGGATTACAGAGTGTTGGAGTGTCTTGTTATTCTATGATATGTAGGTGTGTTGATGTGTTATATGAAAAATTGGTGTATAGTGAATTGGATTTTATCATGATGACACCACAATGTTATAATGAATCGCTTGTGTTACCATTTTGTATTGCAATTGATTGCATGTTTTAATGTTAGTCATTGTGTTAATCATACGTATGTTTCGTGTAATATGTGATGGTTCATGTCGTGAATTAGGGGCATATGCTGATCATATGACCCCTATTGTAAAATACTTGCACTCTTAGTAAATTATGTTGAAATGTGATGTATTGTAACCCGTGAAAGTAATGATTATGATATACCTTGTATATATAACATGCGTGATATGCCATGGTTAATGTGCGTGAATAACCATCGTGTTAGTAATGTAGTTATGTGTTATGTTGTGAACATTAGACCCATCGAACCTAAAGGAAGAAATCGGTAAAAGTATATGTTTGGAGAGAAGAAATTATTATTGTTGACCACCACTCAATTCGAGTACGAGATAGGAGGTGAAGTCTATATAGACTGAAAATCCACTTTTGTTTGTTTGGTATATATGGCACATTTACCAATGGGTGTCATATATATTATGTTTCATGAACACCTTAGGCTCAGTAGATGGATGGCGAGTTATACCTTTCTCTCTCCCTATATGGTTTTCATATAGATGACCTATGTGTACCTATGCATTGGTGTATCATTGACTAGTCACTCAAGTCGAGTACGAGATAGGAAGTGGAGTCTTACATAGATTGGAACTTTCCCAATGGAAACCATGTATATTGTGTATTGCAACACCTTAGGCTCAGTAGATGGCAACCTGTACTCTTCCCTCTCAAACTATGTTGAGCTTTGTGGTAGTATGGAGATATGATTTAGTGAGAGATGATGACAAATATATTATTTGATATGTTATTTTATGAGCTAAGGCTTGGTATTCAAGTGCCAAAACTCGATGAGTACCCCTTTGGTGGCCACAAAAAGGCCACGTAGTGATCGTAATGTGATATTTCTACACTTGTATTTTATTCGTAATTGACATTCTTCTCTTTTCTTAAAAGAACCAGTAGTTTTCTTGATTGATGTATTCTTAAATTTTGGGCATATAATTTGATTTTTTCTTACCAAAGGCCTTTGCATTATTGCGGCTATTTAGCCATTTGTTTTGCTTAGTTTGAAAATTGCTTTTCAAGTTTAAAATTTTTCTAGCCTAGCCTAAGGCTTGGAATTTTTTCCACTTGGCATTTGAAACGGATTGTTATGTTGGTTCTAATGTCATTATGTGTTGGATTAGGGTCATGGGATTCACCATGGAGTGGTTGGACCTATGGACCCACTTCGTTGTATGGGGGTATGCCCCAAGGGGGTCATAGGGCTATGTAGTTTTTGAACTATAGGTTACTATGCCACTTGGGTGGGGGTGATGGGGCTCTATGTGCCTAGGGCCATAGGGTGACCCAACCTCATTAAATGGAGAAATAAGGAGATGGGGCTCTATGGCCGAGTGACCTAATATGGATAATGTTATCCCGAATTCACCCCTCAAGATAAATTTAGATAACATGCATAATTTCTTCAGGATTGAGAAAGTATAATTGGTTTGAGGCCCAAAATCAGGTTTTGGGGTCCCTTTGGCTCTTATCTCGACTTCCCTATCCAAGGAAAAAATTCAAGGAGTTAGAAAAAATGCAAAAATCCAAAAATAGCTTCTTTTAGTGGATTGCGGAAAATGCGAAAGTTTTTGTCCCAATACACACAAGTTCAACTAGGATAGTTGGGATGTGAAAAGGAAAAATATTTGAAATACAAAGGAAACAATGTAATGCGGAAAATGCAGAGAAACGTGTCTGGGATAGTCGGGCTCAAAATTGTCGAAATCACCACACAAAAAAGGAATCGATTAAGGCGGAATTTTTTTCGCTAGGAGTTATGTGGGATAGCGGGATATTTGGGATCCAAAAAGGTGAATTTTCTTATTTGCAGGGTTGGTTGAGTGTGGTGCGGTGAAACCGGAGGTCAACGACTCTGACGACCCTGTCAACGACGGGATAGTTGGGATAGGAAGCTCAAATCAAAGCGATGCGAGAAAGGAGGCCAAAGCGGACCAAGTGTCATAGGGACACGAGTTCCCCGTAAAGCTGAAATTTATGTAGTAAAGAGACTTGTAGGTGGCACGTAGAAATTTTTCTAGTTCAAATGGGACAAACAAGCTCATAATCATCGAAATAGCCATTGCAATACAAAGGAAAAGTCAACACCTTACTCCCGAACTTCAAACGGCCATAACGTTTGACCCAGAGCTCTGCTTTTTCAAAAAATTGACTTTCCAAAATGGGCATGATGCCCTCTACACCACATCTTCATATCCGACAATGAAATTCTCATTTTTGTTAAATGACATAAATCCTTGGCAAACCCAAAACAACTGCCTACACTCAGAATGCCATATCTTTTGCAATTCTCAACGAAAACACCAAAAAATGGTACTGTTGGAATCATGGTTTTGAGCCCGATGCAAAAAAATCAAGAATTATGGAATTCAATTAAGAATTTATGGAAATCTTTCTGAAAATGTGGCCAGGTTCAAAACAATGTTTTATTTGGTAGTTGAGATGTATTCAATGAAGCATGGGCAGACATTTCTCACTGCTGGAGGTTATGGGACAATATGGGGGACCTTCACGCAAAAAACATATCATCATTTCAATCCATTTATGATATCTTACAAGTGGTGGGAAGTCAGATTTTGGGATTTTCATTTTCTCTCTCTTTCTCTCTCCTTTCAGAATTCTATAAATTAGAGTGTTGGGCTCATTGTAAGGGAAATAGTTTTGAGTAGAAAAACTCTGTAAAAAAAAATTCAAGAAAATGTGCTATAGGCCCTTGTAGTGGACTCCTTGCATGGTGATCCATGCCCTTATTTTGTAACAGATTGAACTATGCATATCAATGAAGCAATAAATATGAGTTTGTGGATGCCTCTTCCCCTGTTGTGTTTGTTTGCATTCTTCTTGCCTCTTCAACCTCATAAAAATATATTGTGTCTATCTTATGATATTACAGGGATTCATTATCATTGTGTATGTATGAAATATTGTTGTGAATGCATTTTCTAGACTGTGGAGAACTATTATCACCCCTTCTAGTATGCACTTTACTTCTACTTTTCACACATTGGAAGACTATTCTCACACCCTCCTTTTCTGGTGTATCACCGCTTTAGTGTAGGCTTTGTTTTTTCATGCAATATCTCTCCCTGGTCTCTTGGAAAGTTAGATTAGGACAAGTTAGTTTTTCCTACATTAGAGTGGATCGTGGCAAGTAGTTTAGGAGTAAGAACCAATTTTCTCTAGAGGTCTATCTACAATAGCAATTCCCACAACTTGGAGATAGTACCCATGTTATCCAAATCACATCGTGAGCTCAAGCACACACATTTTTGCAAACAAAAGGGTATTTTTATTCGACGATAATAGATAAATAAAGAGATGGGGCTTTATGGTCAAGTGACCCGATATGGAGAAATAAGGAGATGGGACTCTATGGTTGAGTGACCTGATATGGAGAAATAAGGTGATGGGGCTCTATGGTGAGTGACTTGACTTGGTTTTGGCACTATGATTCTTTCTCTTTGGGAGGTATATGGAGTTGTTTTGTGATGCTTTGGGAGATATATGGAGTTGTTTTGTGATCTTTGGGAGGTATATGGAGTTGTTTTGTGATGTTTTGGGAGGTGTGTGGAGTTGGTATTATGAATTATGTGTACTCTTGTGAGTCTTATTAGGAATTGTTATGATTGAGATCTGACTTTGTTCTTGGTTAGTATGTACTATTAGATATTGTCTTGCAATCGCTTTTGGTACAAATATGGTCTTTAGGTCATGTGATACCAATTGTATATGTATCAACATGATGATTCATTATTTGTTAGTCACATGTGTGTGTTGGATCTATTCCTATGAAATAAGTGTTAGAAATTATTTGTTATGTGGAATACTTGTTTTCTTTCTATGGTGGAATTAGAGGTTTTGTGATGTGATACAATCGTGAAATCATGTAGTAATATGTATTGTGTACCATTAGTGTTTTTTTGGCTTTGCGTGGCGTCTAGATGTCGAGTTACTATTGGGCACACACAAAAAAAAACTGAAATCTTAAACAATGAAATACTAAGAGCTTGAGATTAAGAAATACTTTAAAGGAAAAGACTAAGTAATAAAGTAAAAGAGAACTATCAATCTCCGCAACATTAAAAATTTCAGATATTGTGAAAATTATTCTTCTTCCTTAAGATCATGTTTTACCGACAAGTAGTTTTGTTAAATGATATGTGTCATTATTGACTTTCTTTCCTCTCGTATCCTTTGATTTTTTACGTTGTTTCACATCAAGGACGATGCTTTTGACACTATGTATAACATGTCTATGCCAAATAGATCCTACAATAAACAAACTATTGAGGAATTTATGGGTAGATAAGACATCATAGAGAAATTAAGTTAATGGGAACTAATAAATCAAAGGTAAAATAGAATTCAAATGCTAATCTTCATATTGCTTCATTTAGGAGAGGAATCGAGTTGTGATGATCTTATTCAACATTCTTTATGGAGAGGAAATAGATGATCATGCGAACCAAGATTAGGTTAGCTTATTAATCATGATCCCGAATGGGCGTAAACCTAACTTTGGTGAATGTTTAGAGTTCAAATTTTGATTGTGTTTGAATGTGGCAGCTACGAGTAAGAATTTAAACATTTTTTCTTATTTGGTAGACATGTTTCCCACTTTCTTGTATTTTGATCTACCCTTTCTAAATTGTATTCGTGCATAGTTTGTTTTAGTACATGTTACTTTTGCTAGAATAAATAATCACAACTATGGGCCACATATTAGGGATGGTTGTGAATTTTTTTATCCTATTGACTATGATTCCATATATGGAGTAGGAAAGCCTAGAATCCTTCCCAAACCGAGAGATTCTCTCATAAGGGTGGGGTATTATTGCTATTATTAGAATTCACTCTTATCCTAATAAAATTTTCTCTAACCACTCCTTTTCATCTACCAATACATGTGCCAAAAACATTAGCATCCATTTATTTGGATCATCAATTTGATAATGGTATAGGGGGCTCTTTGTAGGAATAGCAATCAAAGGTCAAAACCTCCTCTTCACTTTAATATTGGTAGATACAAATTTACTAAATTTTCATCTATTCAATATTAATCTACATAGGCCTCACATTAATTTCCATCCTAATATTTCAAGATATTGGGATCCTAATGGTCGTGTGATGGCCTATCTAAACCACATTACAAACAAGTATCCAAAACCTTATATTCATGTTAAGATGGAATCATATGATTATCACATGAATTTTGAGTCTATGAAGGAAGTCATTACACAACTAAAAAAGTACAACATATAACAGCTTACTCCACTAGTGAAAATTGAAGCTCACAAGATGCTACCAACATATATCTTAATAGGAATATTGGTTGGGTTCTTCATCCTCCTCGTAAAGTCACAAAATATGATCAAGTAATAAAATTAATTTACACTTCAATTCAAATGAGCTAAGCTAGTCTTACGTATTAGATTGAACCATGAGGCCAAGGTATTTCTAAAATGAGAGAGGCTAGTGAAGAAATGGTGACTATCTCAAGTAAAGGAAAGGAAAATCCTCTACAAATAAATGTGACAACAATAATTCTAGGTCCGTAAGATCACACCCTTCTCCTCCATTACTGTAATTTTTTTATATATCATCGCCCATTGTGGTTTCTTCTTCACCATGAAATATTATTATTAACTCACCACCAAATTATACTATTTTTTTCACTACTTCTCCTTAATATACCACATATCCCACAATTTTTATTCCATTCCCACTTCCTCTACATTTCCATTATCATCCACCATGATGTCAAAAACTATGACAGTCCTAGTCATGGCCATTACACAACCCATCTCTATTATGGTGATTATAAATTCAAAAGCGGTAAAATTTCTATGTCATCGCTTACTAATGATTTTATGTTTTCATAGAGCCAACTATTAGGTTTGGAGCAAGTTTTCCGTCATCCCAAAAATAAATGGAACCTAGGTTTACCATTCAAAAAATAGCACTCTTGCTCTGTTTGTTACTAAAATTCCACTTTCGGGAACTTTGGAGGTTTGTTTTTTACTATTATGTGAGCTTGAACTGATTGGGAGCGGGGAAAGTTATGGAAACTACTTAAGTTTTTTTTTTTTTAGCTCGATTCCCTCTTGAGAGATCGTCGTCATTTCCATACTCCTTCTTTTTCATGGACGAAGCTAAGCATTCATTTATATTTCCATCTGTTGGGTATTTTCAAAAATGACCCAAATTTCCCTTTGATGGCTGCATATTTTTAGAAGACCTCTGAAATGGTAATTTTTACTTTATTTCAATCATTACTAGGCCACCATTTTTAGAGTTATTTTCTTGGCCATTGAGAGCTATTATATATTTCGTACTATATTTTAGAAAACCCCATACATTTTCTTTAGATCCTTCACATTTTATGAAGAAACCTATCCCCCTTTTAATTTTATCTTGAATGAAAACTTTGCATTTTTCTTTGAAAGGGTGTAGGAGACTTTACAATTTTGTCATGAAAAATTGAGTGAGAAATCTTATGTTTGTATACATGGATGAAGCATTGAAGTTTTCCCTAATTTTTGTTGTTAAGTCCCTTCTTCAAGTTGTTCGAAATCTCTATGAGATCCCGTATTTTGATTAAAAATTGAAAGAGATCATATGATGACCATAACTATCTTCCTCTATTTCATTGTAAATGAAAAAACCTTCTCTGATCTTCCACGAAGGATGCAACTTTTTATCTTTTCACTAAAAATATTTAAACATAGTTAATGACTATATTTTCTTGCTTTTAATGACCATAAATTAATGATATAACTAAGATGTATTTGAATCTTTACTTATTGAAGATTTAAGTGAAATCCCGATCTCTAAATCATCTTCTCTTTTTCTTCTACAGGTTTCCTGAAGAAAAAATGGAAAGCTGATAGGTGTTGCAACAAGTGAGGGATTCATTTCTAGATAATGATGGATCCCCTTACTCTTTCTTTTCACTTCTGATTCAAATACATTTTCTTTCTGTCACGTCAAATCTATATCCCGCGTCTTGTGTGGGATCTTTTAAAAAAATTTACTTATGAATACAAACAATTTTTCTCTATAATTTGTTATATGTTGTGTTGTTTCCTTTTCAATATCTTCATTTTATAATCCTTCAACATCAAAAATATGATTATTTAATATAGTTTTATATAATCATAAGTAGATTTGAAAATAAATTGTTTGTACCTTGTTTGACCATCTGGAACTAAGAAAATCGAAATAAAATGCACCCTGAAACTATAACCCACTTCTTTCTCCTTTGCAACATTTTTCTCTGAAAGGAAACTTTAGCATTTGAAGTTTATTCCTTGCTTGCTCCCGAATTTGTAGGGATGATGCATGATTCTAGTGAAGATTATAAGACTCATAATGACATCCTACATGGGAAATAGGAACTCAGGAATAATCAAGAAGTTCTGAATATGCATGTACGCTTTTTCTTTTCTTGAGTTTAAAAATTAGGGAAATGAAAGCAATTAGTCTAAAAATAAACAAAGTTTCGAGTTGACATGGAACACGGCAATCCTAATCATGGATTAGGCATGAGAATTGTCAATAGGAACTATTCTTCTAGATTTAACAACAATTTTCCCACATTGGATCTTTAAGGAAAAAAGTTTTCTAATAGGGAGGGCTTGTTAGGAATATATGTCCTAACCTTATCATTGCATTATTAGGGTAATAGTTTTAATAAATGTATATGCTTTGTAATTCTTCCCTTGAGGATATTTTAATTATCTCACATACATGGGAAGTAGTAGTTGTTGGAATATATTTAGTATATAAGTAAGTGTTAAGGCCCAATGAAGGCATCCATGAATATTATTGTATTTATCTTGCTTAAAGGATGTTTCCCCTTTGAAGTGGCTTACAATGAAAAGGTTATTTTTGTTATTTACTAAAGTTTATTTGATTGTTCATTTAATTTATTTAGTATATAAATTAATGAAGAACTATCCTCATAATAACTAAATGTCTTTCATCCTCTCGTGAAAAACTAGATTGCGAACAAGTTTTAGAATAGATTCATTGTCAACATATAAGGTGGTAGATTTATCCTATGGTAACCCAAGTTCTTCAAATATGTGATGTAGCCATATCATTTCATAGGAAGCTCTACGTACAACACAACATTTGGATTCTTTGGAAGAGTGAGAAATAAAGTTTTTCTTTCCTTCCCCATGATTTTGGACCAAATCCCAAAAAGAAAACATATGGACAATCTGCCATGTGGTTTTAATCACTAATTAATACTCATCTTCCATGATATCTTTACAAACTTTAGATGGTAGGGCTTCTTGAAATGTAGAGGTCTCAAAAATTTAACAACTCTACTTATTAAGGAAAAATTCACCTCTTCATGAGATTTGTTATGAGTCTCGTGGTCCAATAGTGGATGATTTTTAGGACCATCCAATTTTGTATATTGAATCATGTTAGTATACTTTTGTTTAGACATATTTTGAATTGTTCTTATGGGTTGTGGCCCTAAAAATCATCACCATCATCCCCATCGTCATTATCATCATCGGGGAACACTATCTTCTATTTTCACAAAAATATGCTTTAAACATCTGATGAGTTTGTGGAAGGAAACTCAACATATTTATTTTAAAATTGTTGACATACCTATAGGTGTATACTTATCTTTATATCCATTAGTTTTTACCCAAAATCTTCATCAATTTATCCAATGAAGATGTATTTTTATATTTTCGTATCCATCTTGTTTCTCTTCTTCTTGGGAATGTGTATTGTGCTTTCATTGCACCCAAATAATATTATATGTGAAATGGATGGTTTCCATTATGACCATGTGACTCATGTTCGATTAATCCTTCAAGAGAAACTATGACTGTATGAACTTAATAAATATATTTTTGTTTTCGTTGTTCTTGAAAAGAATGTCTTCACCAATCCTCGAATCATCGATCATGCATCAAACCATTTACATGATAGTATGATTCCTTATCTAAAAACATAATTTTCATGTCATGTATGTGCACGAGGAATATATAAACGAATCCCATGTGATTCAAGAAAGGATTTGAATTTTGTGATGGTGAATTCCCTCCTCAATTTGAGTGGAGAGATTTAATTTTATGATCTTTCTCATTCTTAACAACCAATTTGAACTATACGAAGTTTTTGAAAGATTTATCTTTAGTATGAATAAAATATACTCATATTTTTATAGTATAATCATCAACACAAAGCATGCAATATTAAAATATATAATAACTAGGTTTCACTATACTACAAATATCGGTGTGCACAAGATCAAGCTTACCAAGAGCTCAATATGTAATCTTCTATAATAAGGCATTGTGTTGTTTTACTTTGTGAGAAAATTAGGACACTTTTCTATGACTTTATTGAGAAATGGAAAGCCTCTCATCATATCATATCGGAAAAGGGTTCAATATATCCAAAAATTATGTGGCCAAACCTCCGATGCCACAAATGTGTGGAGGAGGTGTCTTTGTTCATTTTTATTGTAGGATATTATTTATCCTTTTATTTGTTTATTAGGAAAATTATTTTACTTGTGTTATCCCTACACTTGTGAGTTAGCTTTATTACGTGTACTAGCTATGTGGGGTTCTCTTTCTAGTCATGTGGATTTATCTTGATAGTATTATTGTAACGACCCAAAAACCACACACGAACAACACAAAGTGAAATACAGGATTAAAAAAATTGACTTGCTTGACACATAACATGACGCAACATGTCGTCACCAAGGATACAACTAACACTGTGAACAACTTGATACAAGGATGGCCATAAAGGCAGCACGGAAACGTTCACACCTATCAAGGACAATTTACTTTTCTTTTGTGAAAGGACATGGCAAAAGACCAACCACATTACATAGTTATAGCTGAAGACATCCCACTGTGAAAATCTTCTTAAGATTACTGATTTACTAGAGACATCTTACAATTCTTAGCTTACGTTCTAGAAGGTTCATGATATGTTTCATACCATTCTTCTTATAGGATTAAGTTTCTTTTCTTTTATATAACTTGAGGACTATCCTAGGATCACCTATAATATGAAAATTCCTTGATTAATTTGTTTACAAAACCAGGAGGTAAGAAATTCCACAAGGCTATCTATCTAAACCCCCACTACTGAAACTCGTTTCATACCCACATTGCATAAGGAGGCAAGCGTAAGATCTACCTCCCCGTACTAGATAAGATCTAAAGTTCGTTGGGGATACACAGGGGTTCCCAACATGGAAGCATTATACTTAATGTGTTTTTATTCAAACTCCTGTACTAGATAAGATCTACCGATATCCCCAAAAGCCAACAGTGATATTACTTTTAAAATTAATTAACGTTTCCCAACAAGAGGACAATGTTTAATCCATAGCTTAAGGTTAGCAATGGTAGGTATTTTTTTTTTTTTTACATCGTTAGATAAACACTTTCTTTCCAATTAAAGACTCTTAATTTTATCAACCAAATACAACTTCATTATTATCTTCTTTATTTATTCATCTATGTATTCCTCTTCTTTTATCTTTGATTATCTTTAGAAAAAGGGGGTTTCAACCCACTAAAATATGCCTAGAATAACATTGATACTAGTACCATGGAGGGTTACTAAACCAATAAGCATTATGACCTGAAAGAAGAAATTATCGTTATTTAACAAGAACGCAAACCACGGTTATAACATTTCCATTCAACATGGCACATGAACCAAAGGAGTCAAGAGATTGGATTTCACTTGGGTCAAGAACAAGAAGGTAACAAAATAAGCCAAGCCATGCTACAAAATTTCCATGATCAAATGATATCACCAAAGAATACTCATAACAAGGTCAAGATTGAATATTATTTCTCACAAAGGTAATCTACCAGCTTAACCTACGTAATGACAAGACAACATCATCACGAAATTTCGAACAACCCAAGGCAAGAGGTTTTCTAAACTCCTTTGCAAGCACTATTACAAAATTTACCTCACATTGGACATTTTACAAGGAACTTCATAAATTGCACGATGAAACCTTTACAACTCTTTCCTTTAATCTACTCACATAATCCATCTCGCACAAATACTAGTTGGAATCGGTTCGCGAGAACCGAGCAAGTTAAGGCTACTCATTGCAACAAAGAAGCTAACATTTAACAATATCAAGAAAGGAAAGTTCTAATTAAAAAAATGGATTAAAACACAACCCACAACTCCAAAATTAATCGCAAGAGAAAGAAATCTAAACCATCCAAAGAAGGAGAAATTCAAAATACCAAGTAAGAACAAAATCACATAAATCAAGGCAAGACCTTATGGGTTAGGAACAAGAAGGTCAAGAGTGTTGATATCTCCTTCATGTAATCCTATGGATTACGTGATTGGAATCCAAAACTTACTCCATCCAACTAAAGGGGTCCAAGAGAAGACAAAACATACTAATTATGATCGTAGGCGCGAAGCAAAATGACGTTATCCAAATCTCCCAAGGGGAGGCTTCATAGCAATAATTAGGGTTCGACGCCCTTAAAAGAAAAACAACTATAGTTTCAGTTTTAACCAAGGAGCTTTACCACTACCTTCATGTAGGATTTCTTAAACATAGGACTAGTTAACCAAACAATTCCACTCTTTCAAAGCGTACAAAAGAGACACAAAAAGGGCCATTATTCTACCAACAACCTTATCCTAATCGTCAACCTCTCTACATAATATAAGGGAAGGCTAAACCCAAAAGTCGTTAGTAATTTTTATATATTTCCGACAAAGCCAAAAAGTATTTTAAAATAAAAAAAATAAAAATTGATTTCCTTAACAAGGCCACAAAATGGGACTTTTAGTAACCAAGTTCGAAGCATAAGATATTCGAGTTCGAAAACAAAGGGATTCGATACACGGTGGGTAATACACCAGCGATGCCCCAGACTCAAAAGACCTTACCACGAGTACAAGCACAAAATAAGAACCAACGCACATATCCATCAGGAAGGTTACGCAGGGCAGTCAGGCCTAGAAGTTCTATGAACTCCTTGCCAATGGTATAGAAGATGGAAATTTTACCCGATCCATGTGGGCTTATCAAGGAAAATTCTAAAGCAAATATCAAATGATAAATATAATAAATACCTATTATATTATCACCGAAATCACCACATCTAACAGAAACGAGTTCACGAGTTCAATACCATGGATTCACCTACAACTTTTGTTTCACCCAACTATTAATAGCTTGCTCACGACCCTTAATAAAAATTGGAGAGGTTTCATTCAATTAAACTTACAATGTTTCCCCCTTGCTTAATCAAACAAGAGTTTGAATCAGGAAGTAGGTATAGTAAATCTCTCAACACGTAGAGGCCAAAATAGATGTCAGGTTATCCCTTCTCTAGAACTGGGTACAAAAGTCAACCATGTACAGTTCTAAAACAAGGCCCCAAATGCCATTTTCTAATTAAACAGAAAGCAAGGAATGCCCACAAGCTTAAACAAGTTTTAGAACACAATGTCACTATTAATGTACCTTTTAGCAAAATAGGAGAGCCCTAAACAGGAAATACGTATTTATTCAACCAAAAAGAGATATGTAGGCTTAACCTTCCATTTAGTAACCTTCAATTATAAATACCATCACAAAATTCTTTTAAAAGAGAGTCAAATCAGCAAACAAAACTCAATAATGTTTCCTTCCCTACGAACTAGACTGCATCACTCAATATTGCAGTAGCCCATTTAGACAAATATGAAAATAGAGTAAGCTATAAGAGAGGAAAGAACATTCCAAGCAAAACCAGCGAAATTGGAACGAGATTTAAAGGAACAACCAACACAATCGGGAGCGATATAAACAACCACGAAAACATCTTGTCTAGGCGCCATTCAAGAGGAAAGAAAATTCATTTCAAGATACTGAAAGAAAGTAGAAAACTATTACAAGGAGTAGAGTTAACATGCCTGATTATAATTCTTCCAACCAACAACCACGTCGACTGGGGCTCGGGCCAACAACAACAACACATCCCGCAAGAACTTCTCTTCCTCACCGCCAAGGTCCAAAATCAACTTAACGGCCATGCCCTTGACTTCATGAAATCAATTGTATAGTCTACAATGTGCATCTCTCGCCCATATACGATGGGGTAAATGTTAAAGCCTCATTTTACAATATCATGGGGATGCCGTGACATTGAACTTTTTTCGAGAAACTTGTGCAAGTCTGGGATGATAAGCTAGGGGGGTTGAGAAACTAGAGCTTGTGGGACTTGGGACGCTATTTGTGCTGGATATTTTTGAACTCCAGCTTGTACCACTTGATTCTGCTCAATGTGTGCTACTCGCAACCGCACCACCTTGAGCCCGAGGAGCATTTTCTTTTGTTGAACCCGGCCTGTGTCCCGTGGCAATTCGAGCATGCTCTTATACTTGTCGGTGAACAATCTGGGTGCCACATCTATTACATACAACAGGGGATGAACCATACTGGTAACCATTACCATGAGCTATACTCTCTGAAAGAGGCCCTTGCCAAGTGCAGCCACTCTTGTGGTACAGCAATGAATCACACACGGCCTATAAGCATCGGCCAAGACTGGATTTGCCTCTTGCAATGCCTTTGAATCAGTATCGGTAATAAAATACCCGTATAAGGGTAGGCCCTCGTAGTACTCAGCACATAAGCTAGGCAAGGCTTGCAGTAAAGATGTGTGCATCGGGTTTGCACAGCCTCATTAGGGTAAACAAGCTACCTACAAACTAGACAGAAAACCAATTTATGAGAAGACAGAGGCCGTAGTCGGTGGAGCAGCTGAAGTGGAATAACTCAACGGAGGTAAAAATTGTGTGAAGGTGACGAAACAGAAGAAATATCTCCATTTCCACAGACAACAGCAACCTTGCCAGCAATCATCACATCAGTGGCTCTCATCAGACCATCTAGCAGAGAGTGCCTGCATCCGTACAAGTTATCGAACTTGCTCTTGGTAATAGAATCATTGTCATTAATAGCAGGGAAGAGCAGCGATCCAATAGCTTGCATCTGGTACAGCCTGTGAACACCGGTAGTTGTTTCCTCAGATACACCAACCAATCTATCCTTCCTCTTGTGATATATGAGGACAACATCAAACTCTCGGTGCAAAGCTTGAAGATAGCTTTAGCTTGAAGGTGTGGTAATTCCAACAAAACCTTTATGCTCGCCAACTTAGTGATTCACCGAAGAAGTTCATATAGTTGCAAGGCAAATTGTGCTTCATGAATATTTTGATATGAAATGTAGATCCGCCTCCAAGAGACCCTCTTCCATGAGCTACATCAGTAAACAAGCAAGGTCTCAAAGAGAGAATCTTGTAAATAAATTTCAGCACTGACGAAGCGGCTTTCCAAAATGAAAAGGCAAGACAGCTCAACTAAAACTTTATCTCGTTCTTCCACTTCGCTACAAGATTTTGCAACAACCGATCACGATCCGTGGTCACGTGCAACCGAACATCAAGATCCACACCAACGGTTCCTTGAGATCAGCTGCAAAGAATGCCGCACTTAACTCTCTCTCGGAGGCCACCGATTTTCTAGGATAAGTTTACCTCTCTACCTCAGAGCTGCTGCATACAGCCAAATACCTCCTCACGGCACTCTCCTAGGATAATTTCAGTTTTACGCTCCACCGATACTACCTGCGGCATGATTTTCAAAAATATCTTGAAGGAGGAACCCGAAATGACTGTGTGCAGTCGCCGCAGTGGATCCTCGACAAGAACACACCTCGCAAAGATTCAAGAAGGTGGATGCAACATGCCTACTCCACTAGCCATCAAGTCAATTCATGCTCAAGGCCCACCGCATTGAATGAAAGGATTAAAACAAAGATTTAGGTGAAGAAAACAGCCTCCACCGACTCCATCTTTCTCACGCAAAGACAGACATATGACAGATCTTAAAAGTTGGCAGTTGGGTGGTTGGGAGGAGGCCAAGGTGGCGTGAGAGGCGGTAAAAGGAGTCTCGATGCCTAGTGGGGCATTACAATTATATAGTCAACTTAACTCCTAGTATTAGTTGGTGAGAGTTGTCACCAATGATCTAGGTGGTAGTTACACTTTCATTCTTGTATATATACATTTTGATTATTGAGACAATGTAAGGGAATGCAATTGATTGTATGTGATGTTTTATTAGTATATGAGATATTATAGATCAAGAAGTATCTTAGCCCTTGGTCATATGGGAGGTCACATGAGGACGTAATAGGGGTCATTTATACTAGTGGGTGCTTAAGTATAATCCCCAAAAAGTTTATTGTCAAAGGGAAAATGAAAATTCTAAAAAATTGGTGGGTTTTTTACAAATTTGTAATAGAGAATTAATCACGAAAACCAAATCTATCATAAAATTTGACCGGTAAATGAGAATTGAGTGTCATTGTTATCTATTTTTACCCCCTCGTAAAATAGATAACTTGGAAGGATGGGTTTGAGCACTCAAAAATGATTCATGGAGTAATCTATAATGATACAAATGTGATTTCAAGTTTGGGAAGCATTGTAAGTGATTCAGGGAAGTTTCAGAGGTCTTGGGGCCACCCATCAGAAGTAGGATTTCGGACCTTAAGGAATGCACAACATGAAAGAGGACCTGAGCCTCAATGGAAGAATTTTATAGTTTTCTTAGGAATTATAAGTCCATAAAAGTTTATATGGAAGTCATTTTCCATGCCCTACATGGTGGAAAAGATGAGACATATTGAAGCATCATACATTGGCTATGACAGTTCATTCTTTTGGCTTATGAACACACAATCATGAGAAATAATTAGCCATTTAGAGGTGACAAAGTAAAAATTATATAATTATACTACTACCATTGGATTCCTTGGGTTGTTTTCATGCGAAATCATATAAACGTTCACCCCAAAACTCATCTAGGAGCTCAAGATATCGCCTTCGGAAAAGTTGGCCTCTCAAAGTGTTGGTCACCGGGTTGGGCGCCCGGGGTTGGTTGAATGGGTTGGTCGGGTAGGTTGGACGCCAAGGTTGGTCGTAGGTTGGTCAGGTCACATTTTTTATTCTTATGGACAGTTTTAGACGCCCATCACACCCCCTCGCATTTTCACGACACATAGGTCGGTCGGGTCACCAAGGTCGATCGCACAACAAGGTTTGGTTGGGTCACCCCAAGTTGGACACCTAGGTTGGTCGTAGGTTGGTTGGGTAACATTATTCAATGCCTATAGAAAATTTTAGATGCTTGTCACACCCTTATATTTTTACGACACACAAAGTTGGTCAGGTTACCAAGGTTAGATGGTACGACGAGGTTGGTCGTCATCCAGTTGGACACCCAAAGTTGGTTGGGTCACATTTTTCAAAGCCTACAGACATATTTTAGATGCTTATCACACCCCCTATATTTGTACAACACACAAAGTTAACTGGGTCACTAAGGTTAGACAAGACGATGAGGTTTGGTCGGTGACCACAATAATATACGACCCACATAGTTAGACGATGTCCAACCCCCAAGGGTTAAATGGTCAAAGTCAGACGACGCATGGTTAGATGGGTCACATAGTTAGGTGGATCATGAGTCCCAAGCTAGATGAGGGTAGGTGAACGAATGACAACTCAACAACTAGATTTAATGTGGTATGACACCCATGTCTTCATCTGACAAAACTACCCTTGGGAAGTGAAATCATACGGGTGCCCATACCTCTTTAATGATGATTAATGAGACATTTCTTATATATTGAAAAATCCACCTCATTTTTAAAGGAGAAACATTATGGGAGGTGGGGACAATATTGTAAAATTTCCCTTAAATTTCATTTGATTTGTAAGCCTTCTCCCATGCCTAACAAGCGTATTTATGCCTCTAAGCATCAATGTAATGGTTTGTGCACCTTATAGAGAAATAAAATCACGTTTTTGGTGTTTTCAACCCTTCTCATGATTTTTTGTTTCTTTGTGCCTCTCCATTTCATTTTTTATTTCTGTGTATGTATTTTACATTTGCAGGTGTAAGATGTTGTGTTTCATGGAGTGCAGATGACGAGATGGAACTTGGGTTTGTGTCACTACTATTCTAACCTCACCTAACTCTATTTTTCCTCTTCTTCCTCCCTTAGCAGAGTATCTCACCCATTTTTTTGGAGTTATCACCCCTTTTTATCATAGGATTTACCTCTTCATGCACTTGATTTCTCTTTGTCTCCTTGGCATTGGTAGGATAGGTGTAGTTAGGCATATTTTCTAAGTTAGGAGTAGTTTAGCATTAGGATTAGGTAGAGGAATTTGACCTTCTCCAGAGGGTTATCTAAAGTTCGCAAGTCACACAACTTGAGAGATAACCCCATGTTAGTATAATTACATTGGATGCCCCATTCACAATCAGGCCATTTCGAGGGTGATGTAATTTTGACATAACAATTTTGGCACTCCCGATGGGAACAACAGTGAAAGCTTTACATTTCACAAGTGTTCCACTATAGATATTTATCAAAATATATTTTGTAGGTGTGTAGTTCAACATCTAGAGCAGACTTCATTTCACAAATTGGTGTGTTCTTTTTGAAAATTTCAGCCTTTGGAGGTACATTGTAGACTACATATGGTGACTCCATCTAGTCAAACAACCCACTCTCTGAGTTACAGGACCTTCCTCTCCATCCACTTCCATCCATTTTATTTTCATCCCTCTCATTTTCTTCCGTCCATGAAGTTGTGCAATCATGACTTCATTCCCCTCATGGAATTCTATATTGCAGCAACAACAATGTCATTTAGACATCCCTCCACATTTGCAACACATATTCTTAGGGTACTATCAACCACCTCCAAATCCATACTAAAATGAAGATCAACAATATGCACACTCCTATGAGCAAGATGTAGATCATTTTGGTTATATGCCAGACTATGCGGTTGTTAAAGAGCAGGGTACATGGATTATGGAGGATACTATCCTACACATGAAGATATTGAGCTACAAAACAAAGTCCAAGAATTGGAGGAAAAAATGGCACATCAAAGGGTTGTGACTCAATTACAAGCATGCAAGATTGGTTTTAGGACCCCTTGTCCATGGGTGGGCCCTATTCCAAGCTATTACATCCAAAGCAGGACAAGTTTGACTATATTGTTGAGACATTTCCAAGTCTCATGGCTTGGATCTAGGAGATAGGAGATTCCATGGAAAATTTAAGTTAATTATGTCAATGGGAGACCCCAACATCATCATCCAACAAACATTCCTCCACTCCTCAAGTCACACCATCTCAATGGGAGCCATAATTTCGAGTTTCCCGCTTTGCCGCCGCCATTGTGGAACCCATTTCTCCATCTCCTAGTCATCCTTCCTATCTTTGTAGTTCTACCCTTTTTCTTTCAAATTCCAAGTCCCCTCCATAATAGAAACCCTTCCACCACAAATAAAGCAACAATTAGTGCAAACCACACCCACCACTCCTCCCACTTTCCCGAGTCCATGTTGGGAAGAGTCTAAAAATCCAGTCAAGGAGAGCAGAAAGAAGAAGATCCAAGAAAATAAGAAATGATTAGAAGCTTGGTGAGCTTGGCTCTTATATTTGGGATTGATAAAATCCCCTTGATGGAGAAACCCCTGGAGGAGGTTGAGTTCAAGACACAAGTAGTGGAATCTTTGGTTGCGGCAGGAAAGCAAAGCAAGAGAGAGAACAACATGATCAATAATCAATATGTTTTGAGTGCAGTGTCCATGAGGGAACCCTACTTCCAAAGGTTTTTGAATCATCTCTAGCTATAACACTAGTGAGGGAAGAAGTAGCTACTCCAAATTCAAAAGAGGAGGATTGCATTCCAACTATAGAGGAGAGTCTCATAGATTCGAGGATTCAAATATAGAGCAGGCCACGAAGAAACCTTTGGTTCTTTCTCCCACTTCATCCCCTTTGAGCTATAATGTTGAATAAAATTTTGAGTCTTTAATCTACATGTTCAAGGATGAGGGGAACCATGGTGAGAAAGTTGCAAGTTTGGAGGACACCATGGCGGAGGTCGAGCCAATACAACAGGACAACGAAGAGGAAAATTATCTATCTGACTTAGAAGATTTATTCAATGGAGAGGAGCCCATGTTGATCACATATTTTTCTCCTCCATCATCCACCTTCCAAGCACATGAGTCCACTTCCATGGAGGAGAGAATTCAAGGAAAACAACCTGAATATCATAACATCCCTCTCAAACTAAGGTTAGAGGATCCAAATCTTCCATGTTCTTCATAGGAGGAGGAAGGGAACAATGATGACACACATTTCATATCGGTCATCAAGGGAAAATGCCGCTTATTTGTAGGTGAGAAACAAGGCCAAGATCATCTCGTAGACAACCACTCCTTCCAAAAAGGCCCGCAGGGTGACTCCTTTCATGGAGTCAACATTCAGAGTAATGGGCACATCCATTAGATCAAACCATGCCCAATTAGGTACTTGGCTTCATTAGAGCAAAGGGAGAAGCTAAAACTAGTCATGTCCATTTCAGGCCATGGGGATGAATCAAATCAATAAGGGTCACCATCAACACCTTTAGGAGTCTAATGCCAATTAGCTTGAGGAGTTATTTTTGATTGACGTTGGTACTTGGTGATTTGGGTGGATGATCAACCTTTTGTAATTTTTTCACTCATAATAACATCCATGTTCAGTGCCAAATCATATACATGATTTCCTATTTTGAGAATGGGAATTTACTTCTCCCCGATTCTGCAGGATTTTTTGAGTTCCCTTTACCTTTGGTTAGAGTAGAGTAGGTAGGCTTGTTTTCTATAGAAAAATTTCTTTCGCACACTCTACATACTCCACTTGGGGTATGTATGATTTTTGGTTTTGTACATAGCATGTGTTGTGGCATGTTGTTGCTCTTGCACAATCCATTCTTTGGAAGGGGCATGTTTCACGAGAAAAATAGGTTCCAACAACAGTCCCAGCCTCTTCAAATCAGCTTGTGTTCCCATGACTTCTACAATGTTTATGCTTGTCAAGGAATCATCAATTGGTTTTATTTCATACTTGACAAGAAATCAAATCAAGGACAGTTTCAAGGGGGATTCAACCTTTGTCCTATAGATCAGGTTTACAAAAGAAAGATAATTCCAAGTTTAAGACAATTTTCCACTCTCACAAAACCTTAATTCAGATAATTTTGTAAATGAGAGGGAAAATTCAAGTAGTGGCAGGAAGTTCCAAGTTCAAGCATCAGTGTTTTAATGGCTTAGGGGTCGAATACAAATTTTGGGATCAATTTTTAGGTGTACAGATATTGATTCCATTTCCAATAGTGCCTAAGGCCACTGGTCACACATCTATTAGGAAGATGTCCCCGAGAGTTCACCAATTGTTATCTATTTTTACCCCCTTGTAAAATAGAAAACTTGGGAGGATGGGTTTGAGAATTGGAAAATGATTCATGGAGCAATCTGGAATGATACAGTTGAGATTTCAAGTTTGGGAAGCATTGCAAGTGATTTAGGGAAGTTTCAGAGGTCTTGGGGCCATCCATCAAAAGTAGGCTTTCAGGCCTTAAGGAATGTGTAGCGTGAAAGAGGACCTTATCCTTAATGGAAGTTTCTAAAATCCATGTCAGAATTATAAGTCCAACAAATTCCTATGGAAATAATTTTCCAGTAGTTCATTCTTCTTGTGCAAAATATGCAATCCCTAGAATTAATGAGACATTTCAAGTTGATAAATTCACAATTAGATCTTGATACTACTACCATTGGATTTAATTGGTTTTTTTCATGCGAAATCATATACAATTTCACCCCAAAACTCATCTAGGAGCTCAAGATATCGCCTTCGAAGTTGCCTTCCTGTGGTCGGATGGTCGGGGTTGGTCGGGTAGGTTGGATACCCAACTTGGTCTAGTCACATTTTTTAATGCCTATGGAAATTTTAAGATGCCCATCACACCCCTACATTTGTATGACACACAAGTTTTTCGGGTCACGAAGGTTGGATACTACAAAAAGTTGGTCGATAGGTTGGTCGGGTCACATTTTTCAATTCTTATGGATAGTTTTAGATGCCCATCACACACCCCACATTTTCACATCACATATGTTGTTTGGGTCATCAAGGTTGGTTGGGTCACCTAGGTTAGACACCTAGGTTGGTTAGGTAGGTTGGTTGAGTCACATTGTTCGATGCCTACGAATAGTTTTAGATGCCCATAACACCCCCTACATTAGCATGACACACATGTTGGTCAGGTCACCAAGGTTGGACGTTATAATAAGGTTGGTCGAGGACCATAATTGTGTGCATCCCACATAGTTGGATGATGTCCAACCCCCTAGGTTTGCACATGTCCAAGTCGATGATGTAAGATTAGATGGCTCACATGGTTGGGTGGCTCACGAGTCCCAAACAAGAAAAGGGTATGTGAATGAATGACAACTCAACAACTAGATTTAATGCGGTACGGCGCCCATGTCTTCATCCGACAAAATCACCCTTAGGAAATGAATTTATATGGGTGCCCATACCTCTTTAATGAGGGTTGGTAAAACATTACTTATATATTGTAAAATCCACCTCATTTTTAAAGGAGAGACATTCTGGGAGCTGGGAAACTCTTACAAAATTTTCCCTCAAATTCATTTGATTTGTAAGCCTTCTCCTACACCTAGAAAGCGTATTTATGCCTCTAAGCATCAATGTAATTGTCTTTGTACCTTATAGAGCAATAAAATCACGTTTTGTGGTGTTTTTAACCCTTCTCATGATTTGTTATTTCTTTGTGTCTCTCTATTTTGTATTTTCTTTTTGTGCATGTATTTTACATTTGCAGGTGTAAGATTTTGTGATTCATGGAGTGAAAATGGCAGATGGAACTTGGGTCTGTGTCACTACTATTCTAACCTTGCCCAACTCTATTTTTCCTCTTCTTCCTCCCTTAGCATAGTATCTCACCCCTTTTCTGGTGTTATCACTCCTTTTTAGTGTTGGATTTCCCTCTTCATGCACTTTCTCTCTCTCTCTCTCTCCTTGGCATTTGTAGGATAGGTGTAGTTAGGTGTCTTTTTTGCATTGGGAGTAGTTTAGCATTGGTATTAGGTAGAGGAAGATAGCCTTCTTTGGAGGATTATCTCAAGTTTGAAAATCCCATAGCTTGAGAGATAACCCCATGTTAGGATAATTACACTGGATTCCCCATTCACAAGCAGGCCATTCGGGGTGATGTAATTTTGGCATAACAACTATTTTTCGTAAAAGTGAATGATTATTTGTGCTCTTTCCATTTGTTTCATTTATTTTGTAAAACACACTACTTGATAAAGTTCCAAAATATAGGGGTGTTGTCATCTCAAAGAGACACATTTTTAGTGAGCTCAAGTCCTATTACACTATTTTTTAGTGTCTCTTTGGTGAATAGGTATTCTTACCCATCGAGAGAATGAGATGCTTTTCTCTAAAGTGTGTGGAATTCAAGAGGACATAGTAAAATTTGTAAAAAAATAGATTTTTAAGAAGAAAAAATAGATTGTACATAACCTCATTTATAGTAAATATGACCTCATTCAATCCTTGATACAAAAATATCACTTAAAATGTCATCCTCACTTTTTTGTACTCTTATTCCCATGATCTTATTACACTTGTAGTTTTTCTTAACACCTAATGACCATGATTTTTTTAACTTGCTTTTACTTCTAATGTTCCTAAACCTATTTCACTTGTTCTTTATGCATGTCGTACTTCCACACATATACCTATTGCTGTAAAACACATGGTGTATCCCACTTCATATCCTTCTACTTACATTCCTATCTCCTTTGAGAAGCATACCATTGGATATGGTTCTCGCATGCTTTGTTATATGGGTTTAATTGGAAGAGGTATAAGAATACATTCATAGGGTATTGTTTCCCTATTCATCCAATAAACTACCATTATTGCCATGACATTGGTTTTTGAGTAGGTAATTCACTCGGATAACACATTGACAAAGATAATTTTATTCACTCAACTCTTCGAGGATCAAGAGATACACATGAGTGCTACAACTTCACTCGTTCCCGAGAGACCTAAGATTTCATTTATCGAAATAACTCACCCGAAACATATTCTTATGTTCCTTTTCATGATCCTATTGTGAATTGTACACCGAATCATATGCGAGACATCTTCATCATCCATCCATGTTAATTTTATTGGATTTATGATCACTCGTGGTGGTGACATAGGAATTCATTGAGATGAATCTTCAAGCATGAATCTTTCACCATTCGATTCTTGCTCCACTTTCTATACCATCTGCATTGTAATGCTCCTTTTTTGAAAAATTGTCTCTAGAAGATGTAGTATATCTCTCTTGTTTGTATCTAAATTTTTGACACTTTTAGGCATGTTTACAAAATCTCTTGTGGGGAATCTATTATGTTGAATCCAAATTTTAGTTCGTTAGTGTTAGAGTAGTTGTTTTGAAAATTCATATCTATTTGTATCATCACTCCACCTATTCAAAAATATGGGAGGGTGTGTTGTGTTGATCCTTATTCTTTAGGTCTTGTGTCCTTACATTATTACCTTGGATAGTCTTAGATCATGTAAATCATATTAGTTTAGATCTTGTGTCCTTTCCTAGATTCCTTGGTTGTTATTCATGTATTGTGGCACACCTATTTGTAGTATTTGATCAAATTTTATTTTGGTGTTTTATACACTTTCGATAAAGCACTCCATTGACACTCCCCTTTATGGAGATATTCTAGTGCAACTCAATATCACTTATTTTTGAGTTTTGTGATCGAATCAGTAGATTCAAACCATGGAGTACACATCAAACTTCTTCAACATTGTACATTTTCAGCCGAGCTTCTTGGGATGCCTTACAATGGATTTTTTCTCTCTCTAATTTCTTGTTACTAGTTTTTGGGTACCTTGTAGTGTTTCTTTTTTCCCAGTTATTAAATGTGGATACCTCATCAAATATTGTTGTAGAGACCCACCTTCTTTTTTCCCACCTAAGCGATGCTTATGGGGGTGTTAGTGTAGGTTATTATTTATCTTTTTATTTGTTTATTACGATAATTATTGTACTTGTGTTATCCCTATGCATATTGAGTTAGCTTTCTTAGGCGTACTAGTTATGTGGAGTTAGCTTTCTAGTCTTGTGGATTTAGTTTAACTCTTAGTATCAATTAGTGAGACTTATCACCACTGATCTAGGTGGTAGTTGCACTTCCCTCCTCCTATATGTACATTTTGATTATTGAGCTAATGTAAGAGAATGTAATTCATTGTATGTGATGTTCTATTAGCATATGATATCTTATGACTTGGAACAATATTCTTTTATTTCCTTTCCTCCAAAATTTTAGGATCATATCTCTATACAAAATCAAGCTAGAACATTCATCCCAAATTGGAAGCTCTTGCAACTATTTTTGAGTTTTTGGATTTATCTCAAATAAAACAAAATTTCTTACCTATTTACAAACAAAATAAATTTTCAGATTATGATCTAGAAGTTGACCGAATGATAGTGAAATCCCTATCAATCCATTGAAATATAATACATCGATAACCTAAAATTATGTGTACCAAAAGGTAAAAATATGTTACCAATACCTTTAACACTATAGGATGAGTCATCGACCAAAAAAACCTTATGTTTGGAGGGTGTCTTCACTACATTGGGCACTATATAATAATTCCTCATTGTCCAAGGTGGTCCTCTTATTTAGAAACATTGCCTTGTTGATGGGGTTTCTTCCTCTAGTTCACCTTCCTTTTCCATTTCTTATAATAAGATTTCCTCTATTAAGATTTCGATTGTTGGGTCTTGAATTGTTATAGGAACATATATTCTATGTGTTATACTATTAATATTTCAAACCATATCCTCTCATTACAAATATGACAATTTTATTCTACTTGTCCCCTTGGTGATGTTTTTTATGACTTATTAGAAGATTGTGATTTTTTTTTCCCTTTCGATGAGAAAAAGTTGTCTTTTCTTCTTCTTCAACTTTGTTATACATAGATTATTCTTGGTGCAAAAAGTTCACTAGTTTTTTAAAATTGATGGTATAATCATACAAAATTATTTTCATCACAAAGATCCTTTATGAGGGAGGAAGTTATCTCGAAAATAATAGGAACGAGAGAATCATCTCGATATATCCTCTCCTTGGGAAAGAAGTGAATCCCTCATTTTTACAACTCTTCTAAAAAAGCCTCAAATTTTCCATTTAGCCTAATCTTTAGTGTATTTATTTGAATCTACAAATGTAATATTATATTAATTAATATTTTTTTCCTTATACAACATGTTTAACTTATCCCGCACTTTTTGACAATCTAGCAATCTTAAAATGTGTGGTTACACATTTTTAGACACATTGAACAAGATAATAAGCTTGGCCTTCCGCATGGCCCTATTATATTGATGTTGTTATGATGCATATAATTTTGATCTATTTACAAAACCATCAACATAGACCAATTATATTCAAACTGAAGTGGAGTTAAAATTTGTGTGTACCACACAACATAGTTTTTTCCATGAAATGACTCATTAGTCACAAAAAAAAATTGGGAGAAATTTTCGCCATTGTAGATGATTACAATTTTCCCCACTAAATGGTGTGTTTGCATAATAAAAATTAATACATTACACTAAAAATAAAATTATTCCCTTTTTTAGAGAAAATTTATTGGTAGGAAAATTAATGTTTTGAGCCCCAATAGCCTTTGGAGCACTTTATGGCACAAAATTTTAAATTTCTATAAAAACCAAAAAAATGCCTTTCTAGCATTTCCCCTTTACAAAATTTTCAAACGATTACTTTTTTCATTACCCTAAATTAGGGTTTTCTCCACTAAATTTCAAAAATTAGCTCTAAAAATTTAAGAGGGTAAAAATCGATGGGTTTCCTAAGTTTAGGGTTTCAACTAAATATTGTAAAATAAATGCTAAAAAATTATCCAACGCAAAGCTTGTCGTAGGCTGGAAGTGACCTAGCATGGACAACTCCATTATTTGACTAGGTTTAGGGCTATGATTTCTTTGTTTCTCTTTTTGACCACTTATAGCTTTGTATTTCCCACTTTTATTTGATGTTTGGCTACATTACGTTTTCCCAAGGTTGTAGGGCCTACAATTTAGAGGAGGAGCTCAAAGTTTGCTATTAGGACTTTGATCAAGGGTGGCTACAGAGGTAACTCAGTTTGTGTCACACTGGGATCCCAAAATAGTTATAAATTTTATCTCAACCAATGAAAAACCTTACTTTTCCAATGTGTGAAGAGTTAGGATTAGACATAACACAAATTAAAAATGGATTCTATCATGAGATCAACTCTCCTAGCCGTGGTGGATGGCAAGGAATTGACCAATATGGAATCTTGGTTTGATAATAAGATTACCAAATATGCTACAAAGATAAATTAGTGATGAATCAATGTATAATGTTTGAGTAGATCATCCACCGTGAACTTGCTTGGGGTTGGCCTTGGCTTGGATTTTTGAGCAAGGATTGTTCGGTGGAGGTATATGACCCATTTTTCATGAAATATTTCATCAACACAACAATGTGAAGATCCACATTGTTATAGGTATAGGGTAGTTTGGCCTTGTAACATCACACCCAAGAGCTCACTTATATCTCAGCCTACGAGCCTCGATACATAGATAAAGTCACGCTCAACTCATTTTGGAAAGAGTTGTAGGATAGAATACTAATTTTAGTAGTTCTAAAAACTTAGCAAAGACTCAAGTTGTCTTTAACTTTAGACTAAAAATACCCATTTGGGATTTTTTTATATATTTTTATTTTCTAAATGTTTTTGTGTGTTTCTTGGTGCATGGGGAAGTGCCCTATGACTCCCACTTACCTAGTGCACAAAAAATGATTTCTTCTGAAAGTTTCTTGCAATAGCTATTGTAAACATGCTAGGGGGTGTAGATGCAGGGATGGGGTTGAGAATTTATAAGGAGAGATTTAGCTTTCCTTTTCTTGCTCAATATTCTCAAATCCTCCTCAAACACTCACCGTAATCTTCTTACAAGTCCTTGGTTTCCTATGGAGGCTCTTACCGATACCAAATGTTAATGTAGAACAAAGAGGAAGTTTGATAAATATTATTTACATGGAATTATAAAATTACATGTTATTTAATGCTACAATGCATGTATACATTGTATAACCAACATAATTATACTAGCTTCCATATTCATAGAGGAAGCTCATATACAAAAATATTTTTATAAGCATCCTACGTATAAATAAAATAAATAATAAGGTTATAAAAATAATTAACTAATTATTCATGGTAACTAGTGAAAATAGAAACACAATTTAAATGTAACTTACTCTATACTATGGATTTTATCTAACACTTACTATGAAGATATGGTATCAAAGTTGTTCAACAACTTTGATATCTTCCCATTTGAGTGCAAGAGGAAATGATGGAGTGCCTATGAAGAACTTAGATATTGTGTTACCTTTTATAACCCCATATACCATAATTCTACAAAAGAATCTAAGATTAATTCCATAAATAAGGACACATAGTAGTAAAGTAGACGAGTTACCCAATTCCCTTCCCATGTTCCACTCAAATGAATAAAAGCGTAATGTACAAAAATGTAGATGAAGTAAGGATACCCATGCCCCCAAGATTCCTTATATTCTAGTAGAAAATAAATATCATGGTGAAGGAATGAAATAATCTATGTCCCATATAAATGATTTGAAATGAGTGGAGTGAATATGAAACTATGTCAACAACATATACTTAAATTTGGAATTTTGAGACTACTAAGAAAGTTGGCATAACTTCCGCATGGGAAAACCATGTGAAAAAGGAATGATCATACATTACTATCCAAATCCAAATGTACATTTCAGAACATGTGCTTATTTTTTTAGATTTCTATGCTTCGATGTGTTTCAGATTAACTATACCTTGTCTTTATGTGTATACTTCCTAGAATTTTTCATGTGTCTATTGTAGATGTATAATATACCCAATCGAATGCTCCCTCTTTTGAGGAATTTTCCAAAACCCCGCTGTTGAGTGCAAGTCTCAAAATAATATATGTGTTCCAATACAATATGTGTCTAAGTTATTGTAGAGGAAAATAGGATGCTGAAGAGATAGTCACCTAAAAGTACATGTTCCTTCAAAATGAAAAATTTAGAGAATAAAAGTCCAACAATCGTGAATCCATATGTAATAAGTATGTAAAAATGTCACAAGAAGGCATATATCCACAACCGTGGGACACTGATGGTATCACAAATAAATACATGAATGTAGCTATTTAACCAAGTACAAACAAGATAGGCATAGAGCCACAAACATGGGACACCTACGGTGTCATAAGACAAACAAGGAATTTAGGCTAAAATCGGTGAAACAAAGAAGTAGTAACACACACAATTAAGAGTGTTAGAACATTAATAAATGATATACTATTTAATATGGATGAAAACATATGAAAAAACAGCATCAAATGTGGCATAATATGCATGTTTTATTTTTAATCATTTAATCATGTTCTAACACTCTTAATTGGGTGTGTTTACAATATATGTAACCAAGTGTGATGAATAATTGCAAAGGAGATATAACAGAACAATATTACATATACATAGTTTGTAATAGATGCCTCCAAATGTATACATTATTTAAGTAAAGGGCTTGTAAAACTCCTATCATCATGTACCATTCTATGTATGTCCTATATCAAGCTCAATATAGCACATAAAAACATTTGCGTAAAGTGTAAATAAGAATGCTATCTATCAAACCATTACATATACATAGTTTGTAATAAATTACCCAAAATGTATAGAGATTTCAAGTAAAGGGCTTGGGAAACACTTGTCATCATGTACCACTCTATGTCCTATGTCAAGCTCAATATAGTTTATGAAAACATTTGTGTAAAGTTTAAAGAAGTGTGCTATCTATCAAACCAAGGTTAATAAATAATAAGAGTGTCATAACATGATTAAATGATATACTATTTGATATATATGAAATCATATGAAATAATAGGTGCAAATGTTTCATATGATGCATGCGTTATTTTGTTAGCTCAAAAATAACATATACACAATATGTGTAATCAAGTGTTACGAATGAAAAATAATAGTGTTAGAAAATGATTAAATGATATAGTATTTAATATAGATGAAAGCATATGAAAGAATAGGTGAAAATGTTACATAAGATGCATGCACTATTTTTGTTTGTTCAAAAATAACATATACACAATATATGTAATCAAGTGTGATGAAGAAGTAGAAAGTAGATATAATAGAACAATATTACATATACATATTTTTTTATAAATGTATAGGGTTTTTAAGTAAAGGGATTGGGAAACACCTATCATAGTGTATGACTCTATGTATGTCCTATATCAAGCTCAATATAGCACATGAAAACATTTGTGGAAAGTATAAAGAAGCAAGCTATATATAAAACTAAAGTGAGAAACAACATGTATACTATATTTTGCAAACAACTCAAATAAAGTGTAAAGGTCCCAATTTTATAAAATCAAAGTGACCTTATTATAAGTACAAGATATATTTGTGTAAAGACATAAAAAGGTTTTAGATGCATGTGGATAAGTAAGGATAGAAACACCCATAGGAAGAGAGTGTAAAAAATAATATTTTGTCATGAGATTTATATAAGGATGCATAAGAGGATGTGAATTTATAAGAGGTAGAGGTATGAAAGTTGAACATGGAGGGTAGGTATCAAGGGTGGTGGTAAGAGGCATATGATTATTGGATGTGTATAATGAAGTATTCCAAGTAGCCAAATTTAAAGCCATAGTCATGGTGACATTTTGAAGTGCAATATTAGATGCCCCCAACGTCATTGGTATAATAAATTTAGCTATATAAGGTAGAGTATGAGGAACCGCTAGAGGGGAAAGAGGGAAGGATTGATCTAAAGGTTTTAAAATAGAAATTGGAATATTGGATCAATGAGGGTATCCCACTCAAATTCATGTGCATTAAGAGGATATTGTTTAACTTTGAATAATATTAGCACATTGTTAAGTATGGTATCCAATGCATCTCTAATAGTTAGAATAAACATGATAAATCAACCCAATCAACCCAATAAGTATGCTTATGAATAGCATTATGCATTTATGGAAACAAATCATTCATATCACGCTTCTTACATTGCGTATAAACTTTCCAAACAAGCTCAGTTAATGATCGGCCAATAAAGAACCAGTCATTCACATTTCTAGCAATTTTGAAATACCCTATTACATCATTGTTTGGTAAGTTTATAATGTACCACCATAAAACTGTAAAATTCCATTGACCCATTCTTATGAGAATAATGTGCATAAACATATTTAAAATGCCCACCTAATACGTGGAATTGAGGGATATGTTGATATCCATCATTTTCACGTTGGAGAGTACCAAATGAAAAGTCTTCCTCATTTATTATAACTTGGAAGAGTTCCGGTGGAAAATATCTACATAAGAAAATATTGAGATCCATTTTGCACGAGATGTTCTCTGCTCTACTTTCTATTGAGCTTAGATTAGCATGTTTTTGACAGGGGAAAGGTGAGAGGCATTTGAAGCGGTGATGGCTAAGGCATTTGGTGGTGCAATTGTGAGCTATGTTATAAAAAGACTTTTGACGAAGATTGCACCATTGATGAAACTCTAGTCAAGACTTGGACAAACACTTATGGATATATTGCTGCTAATGTCTTCAAGCTCTTCGGAAGAAAGGTTAAGGATGTGTAGTGCCCACATTTTATAGCCTCAGTTATCTGCTGACTTCTTTACTCATAGTTATGATTTGACAAGGATTTTGACATATTTTAGACATTATGTTATGTTATTTGATCTTCATGGACATGTATGGTGATTTGGGTGCGTAGCGCCAATTTAGCTTTGATTAGTATGTTGACACATTTCATTAGATATTGTGGATACTAGCATATTTCTATGTTATTTGGGCCTAATTGATATATGATGGATACATAGTTTAGTCACACGTCTTGATGATATAGATTATTTGATTATTGATGAGAACACATGATAGCATGGATATATGTCATTTATATGTATTGCAATGGCTAACACATGGTGAATTTGTGTGAAATTATGCATGTTTCTCATTTATGATTCCATGTTGATGATGTGATAGCATAGATTTCATGTTTAGACTTGATCGTTTATTGAGTAGTTTATTTACACTTGTATTGGGCAGATGTGTTTAATGTGTGCATTGAGTGTGCAGGTTATAGGGCACAAGAGAACATGGGTTTCAGGGTGGCTATGTAAATTGTGCACAAGCGCCCACGGGGCTAAGTCCTAACCATGTTAGTTGTATGAGGCCTTATTGTTTGCTTGTATTATTTGGGCACCATGAGTGACCCTTATTTGTAATGTTGTATTTCATGTAAAAATTAATTGTGTTTAGGTTGTTTAATTTTGTTAAGTAAACTAGGTTGGGGGACTTAATGGTCCCCACTTGCATTAAGTATGTATTTGTGTAAGTGTGTGTTAATTAAGGAGGATTGGGGTCACATGAGCACCCTTGAGTGGGCCCCACATCCTCTACATATGTGTCCAAATGTGCCAAACCCGAAATTGGGCTATTTTTGGCATTTTAAGTGACCCCTTTTAGTTTTGGGAGTTCACTTAGCATGAAAATAAGCCCTTGGACCCTACCTATTAGGTAGGGGGATTAATTCCAAGGCATGGAGGGAGTTTCCCTCCCATTTAGCCTCTCTTTTGTCACCATCCATGTAAGATGGGTTGGAATGTGTGTGTTGTAAAAAGTTGCATAAGCTTGTCTCATTTTATTTTTGGTAATTTTGGAGAAGGGTGTTTAAATGAGTTTATCTTTTCTCTATTTTGTTTTGGAAATCTTGACTTGGAGGGAAGAGAGGGGTGACACATGTCACCCCCTCATTTGTGAGGAAATTTATTTATTTTTCTTCAAATACTCCTCCCGTGGAGTGTTGTCACCCTCAAAATTCCCTCCTTTTTCAAAAGGAAAATTTCCAAAATTTTGAGTTAGTGTCCTTTAGAAGTGTTTTGGTAAAGGGAGGAATTTAGGAAGTTAGAAAATTTCACTCTCTGGGGTCATTTTTAGTGGTTTGCAGTTAAATTGGACATTTTTGTCCCGCATGTCTCAAGTACCACTAGGCCTCTCATTCGTCGATTCACCGATTTACCTACACTCCTCTCAAATTGGCTAAATCAAAAAAATGTCCCGCATGTTGCAAGTCTTGCCGCTGCCTCCCATTTGTCGATTCACCGATTTACCCTCACCGCTTACTTGTTGGCTAAATCATCTTTGCACGTCCCTCATGTCCCAAGTACTATTAGGCCCTTTGTTTTCCGATTTGGTGACTTTCCCGCACTACCTTTCATATTGGCTAAGTCATCCCCGCTCACACATGTCCTATGGATTGTTTGTGCTCTCCAAACCAAATTTTTCCACATTCTTCTTAGATCGTATATCAGCTCCACGTGCCCCTCATGTCCCTATGTCCCATGGACCATTTGGGCCAAGTTTTTCTGACTTTCCCGCATATCACCTTTTTTAGTCGGCACAGGGTTATTTATTACACATTCATTATTTTTTCTCTCCTTCATTCAAATTCGTGGCTATTTAAAGGAGTGTAATCTGTTATTTCTTTCTCACACTTACCTGCTCATTTTCTCCTACTCGTGTTCTTGCAAAGTAGCCATTTCCCGCATCCACACCTTTGTGTTTTCTCTTGTAGGGATTGTTGAGCATTCGGTTGAAGGTTGTTTCTCCTATCTCACAATGAAGATTCAATACAAAGGGCACAAGCATCTCTCCTCATTAGAAACTTTTGTGCCCTTTTTGGGGACAATGAAGCTCAACATCTTGACCTTGATGATTTTTGGGGCGAAAAGATGTGATAACCCTACTTCCATTGCGTAATTAATCAAAGAAAACAGAATTGAATTTGCAAGAGGTTTCCCTATATGTCATGCTCAAAGTGTGTCAATACCGTGCTCACTTACGGGCCTGTTTCAATCCAAAATCTAAGGAGATTGTCGACATCCATGGTGAAGTGGTTGTGTGACTAGATTCCAATGCTATTTTCACTACCCTTCGCATCCCAGTGGTGGAAGATGCTCATACCCTCACCCTTGCTCAAGTGCAAGCATTATTTGACTAGGATAGTGAGAGATACAAGGCTAGGGTAGCTAAATCATGGTTGAAGAACCCTAAAAAGGGAGCATCTAGACTTTCTAAATCATTGTTCAGGGTTGATTTCAATGAAGAACTTTCAGACATCATCACTCTTCTAGCTAGGATCATGGGAATGCCCTCTACAAATGAATTTCATTTTTGGATGTGTCCCTATATCAATATCATTTGTGAGGGAAAGCAGAATCTAAATTGCGGTGAGCTAATATTTGAAAATCTAATGAGCAAATGAGTAGTTAATGTTTAAAGAACAAAGACATTCTACATGTCTTCTTATCTCATGTACACTATTGCAGCATCTAGGGAATGGCTTGGCTTCTCTTTCATTAAGGATAAGAAGGATGCTCCTATATATGAGTATTGTCCTCAATTCACTCTCAAAGTCAGCAATCATCACTTCAGGAGAGTCAATGACGCCTTCACCATGTACATTGTGAGGCTTTTGGAAGGAAATATTGCTCGAGATTTTTTGAGGAAGCAAAGACCTTGATCTCTGAATATGGGAGTTTCTTCACTCAATTCAGAAAGTTTTCATATCTCAGGCTGGCTGGTTTTGAAGGTTCCCCTAAAGCTTCCTATGTTTTGTAATGACAAAATGGCCCTGGTTGAAATTTGTAGGAAGCTGGATAAACTTCATCAGAATTACAAAGATAAAAAGATTTCTTGAATTCGTTTCCCTATCACCTTGGGAAATTATACATGTAGAACAACCCTTGATGCTTAGAACATTGATAGAACCATTTCTCCTCTTACTCTTCATCATTTCAATTCTCAAACTTTTTTTGATATCAAGGGATATATTGTTAAGAATCTCAGGTTAGGTTTCATCGATTTGTTGATAGTGAAGATTATTGGGCCGATTACGTAGATGACTTTGAGGCCAGGAGAAGGTACTTTGGCATATTTTCTCTTCAACAAATTATAGATTTCAATCTCTACAAAGTACCTAAGAAGCTCCAGGATGATGATGAAGACCTACAATCTATTGAATATGAAAGGTCCATCAAACACTCTCCTCTTGAAACCATTTATTGGTTTGTAAAATAACAAGATGATTTGAAAGAATTGATTAACCCATTTTTTTGTGAGAACCAAGCTCTGGTTTGATAAGAAGATGAAAAACTTCAGGATGAATAGAGCTAAGTCTTCTTCACAAGAAACTTCCTCTCCTAGGAAAGAATAACCTACACTCGATGTTGAGATGCCCGAGAAATCCACTCCTTCCTCTTTGAAAAAGATACACATGAAGAAAGGCAAGGCTGTCAAGCAAGAGTAGATTATGAAAGAAAAGAGGAATTTTCTTTGGAGCAGTCATATGTTCTCATAGAGTCAAAGGATGTCATTTTTTTGAGTGAAGATAATAGTGAAGAACTAAAGGAAGAGGAAGAAACCCCTATCAACACTACTAAGATGGAGAATAAGGGCCGAATGTATAAATCTATGGGTTTGGTGGACTCTTCTTCCAAGGATATTCCTGAGGATATGCCAACCTCTCCATTAGAAACATCTTCATGGAAAACTTGAATGCAATGAGTACAAAGGATGTGACCCATTGCTCCTTCTGCCTCTTCCTCCTCCTTTGCTTGGGTCTAGCCTTTCATTGATAGTAGGAAAAGGAATTCCACCTCTCAAATTGTGGTTCCCAAGTTTGATGTTGTGGCAGCCTTTCTCGGTACTACTCCCCTCCTCCAAAAAAGAAAGCAAAGATGACCTCAAGGTTAGTGTCAGATTCTAAGGGTCAACAATTCATGGAGATTGCAAGGCCTAAGGTGGATAAAGAAGAGAAATACATTTTAGTTTTTGACTTGGAACTCACAAGGATTCCACTTGGAGAATCAACACCTGAAAGTGAGGTTCATAACCTCAAGGAAACCTTTAGTCGAGTCATTGAATGAGTGAAGAAGGGAAAAAAACTATGGAGCATTTAGAGGAACATAATCGGTTCTCTTAGATTTTATAAAATACTTGTTGGTAAAAGATAAGGTGTTGGATCCAACTCCACTAACCACTCTTCCACCTCCCATAGTTCTCAACAAGGATGAAGTTCAGACCATCAAATATATTCATAAACATGCCACTTATGGAAAGGCCATTGAATCACTAGTTGATGATATGACAGTGGCTGGATTGAACTTCATTGAGGAGGCCTTCAAGTCATATGAGAAGGTGTCCAAATTACAGTTTAAATTTATCACAACACTTAGTGGCTTGGAGAAAGAGCTGAAGCTATGGTGTGAATGCATTCAATATCTTTGTTTGATGAGAAAGACAGATGAGAAGATTTTATTAGCAAGAAAAGTATTTGATGAAGCCAAGAACAACCTATCAAAATCCTGGGTTTTTAGTATTGATTGGAAGATCAAGGTTTTAGAGGAAGCAATGGGAGAACTAAAAAATATGTGGCAAAAAGGAGAATCTTTCAAGACTTGTGTTCTATCTGCCTTCCAATATATTCATTTTCAAATCCAGAATGAAGCCTCAGGTAATCAATTTTCTATACAGGAGATCAAGGCCTAGTTCAACACCTTCATCAAAGAAGATATTTTCAAGGAAGAGTCAATGTCTAAAGAGAAGATGAAATATGTCTTCTCTCTCCAATCAGCTATCACCGAGGCAAACAAAGAGTTTCTGGAAAACACAGAGTTTGAGAAGGATATGGAGAAGTGTCTTGGTATGTGGACTCATGCCACTTCTAACACTACCATCCCAAAGTGCATGGATATAGTTGAAGCATTGAAAATATTCAGACATCGGATTCTTAAGATAGTTGGTCAATCTAAAATTCCTTCAAATGTTTCTACTCCTAATTCCTAAATCACTTCTTCTATTTTGGGGTTTTAAAACCCATGATGTAATAATTGATTAAAGACATCCTATTAACAATGATGAAAAAAATATTGTGCATATCCTTGTTATTTTCATCTTGTTTTTGTTTCTCCAAGTATGGTTCAAATAAATCTTTATGAGTACTAACAATGTATTTGGAAAGCATATTTTAAAGTCATAAGATGACTCAACAACATACCAAACAGTAGGACTCGGTTATGCACTAGCGCAAGACTCCTGAGCAGCACCAATGTAGACTATGACTATAATGGCAAAGCAACGAGGTTATATAGCTGGCACACCAATTGATGTGATGAGACATGTACTTTTGTCTCAAATTTCATGCAGATTATGAGGACCATGCAACCTCAAGTTAACAAAGAATTGCCCGAAGACGTGAGGCGGACAAATCGTAACTCTTATAGACTTATAATCATCATGATTATAGGGAATCAATTCAGGATTTGTAATATCTTTTGGCACTGATTGACTACCTCAATTAAGAATCAATTACGGACCTCATTTGCAGTTAACAGATGAATTTGATCCAAATATGGCATGAACTAATCCTTCTATAATTGTAACTCTTCAATCAATTAGTTGTTATAGGTATCTTCCAGTTAAGTAGTTGTCATTAATTTCAAATAACTAGTCCTCTTTTAGATTATCTTTCAAAGAGACTAAGACTAATCTAAATATAAAAGAGAAAATGTCTCGAGAATGAAAAAGTTAGTTTGATTGATCACTGTAAAAGAAATTCTTTCATTCAATAAAGTGTGGATTCAAGGGGAAATTCTACTTGTGTGACTTACAACTTTGAATTGGATCGGCGGGAAGGAGCAAAACCCACTCCTCCCCAACGTGAAGGGAAATTTACTTTGTTCATTTCCTTTCTTTTATTTTACATTAATTTGATTATCAACATCACATTATTTTCAGTACCTTTAATTCTACATTCGATAGTCTTTTGTTGTCAACCAACTTCATTTGTTGATGGCAATTAGTATAGTATTTAATTATTTTCACTATTAAATAAATATTGAGTATAGTTCCATTTACTTCCTCTGCTGCGCAAATAGTCATGGACACCGCCTAGACTAACTAACATAAGATAGCTAAAGTACGAGTACCAATGACGCTCGTCACAATTGTGTTACATTTGGAATTAGTATAAAAATGTATTTAGCTTATTGCTAATAGTTCTTATGTCATCATTTTTCAAAATTTACCCAAAAAAGAGAAATATTAAAGAAAACCAACAATGAAAACCCTCAGGCGTTGTTGGTGGTCTTGGTTTGAAAACCATCTTGTTGGTAGACCAAGTATTGGAAAAATAAGCCTTGATTAGAAAACCACTTGTTGGTTAATCAAGGGCAAAAGTAAATAAAATGAAAAAATGGAAAAGTTGAAAACTAGCAAATGGCACTTTTCCAAACAAGCAATAAAGTACTTGGTTGCTCACTTTCATGCTCTTGTTTCTCAAAGATATTAGGACTGCGATTTTATCAACTCACTTTTCCCAAAGATTTGTTTACTTTTGTTGACATGTAAGAGGCAACAGAGACTAGAGTATACTAAGGTATTTTACTCTTCTATTTTAGTTTTAAATCTACTTGTAAGTTTTGTTATTATATAAGGATCCACTTTTACATCATATACATAAGATTGAGGATGAAAAATAAGGAAAAAAATTGGGCATAGGATAAGTGCACAAAGTTGGGGGCCAAAAAGCGGACAAGAATCTGAAAAAGAAAATGCGTACGTGTTCTATTATAACGCGATCACATTTTCAATTGTCAGGTTTGGGATTTACCAAAGCATAACGCGTATGCGTTATGCCTACTATAAACAAAAAAAAGAGGCTCGAGCCTCTATCATTTTATCTCCCTCAAACGTGAGTTTCAGAGCTTAACCGTGCCCTCGCATTTTTTCATTCAGTTGGATCTCAAGCTCAAAGGATTGTTTCTGGATCGCAGGAAGATCTGAATCGACGATGGCACCACAGAGAAGAGGTAAGCACAATTATTTTCTCAAAATTGCATTGAAATATGATAATTATAGATTAAAATTTGAATTGAATACATATTTTTTATTATTACAGTTAGAGGTTGAGGGAATCAACGAAAAAACAATGTTATTCTTGTCATCCCTCCCAACACTCCCACAATTGCTCAACATCCCTCGAGTAGTCAAGAAGATTTAGCAGCTCACATAATTGAAAACAAAATTGAAATTAAGGATTTAATCAAAACAATGAGGGATTCACAATCTGCAAACCCCCACTGCACCTCTCTTGCAAACACATTGGAGGCATTATTTGTTCAAATTGACGCGCAATGGGGAAAATTGATCGTTGGACAACTTATAGAGAGGGTTGTAGGGTTTATTATTCCATAAAATTGTCATATGTGGATGTAAAGAAAAAATAAATTTCAAAAGACCTCATATGCGCCTTATTCACGGACTCCCACACTAATTTTCTTGTTATGTTGTCATGTAAACAATTTCCCATCCATTGGTGCAATAATAATTTGATTTAAAATAATTTTTGGGACCGATGGTGGATGCTGTTTGATTTTCCACCTTGTAATAACAACGAGGTGCCACTATAATTTCGAGGAAACTCTATTGCGAGTTTATCCTCAACGAGATCCCAATATATTTTGATTTCCAAGATTTCGGGGTTGAGGAAAAGGATCTCGCATAGGATCGACCAAGTGCACAATGTGCACCTATTCAACAGGTAGATTCCCTACACGAAGCCCCTCACCCCGAGATTGTCCCTCATGTAGTGAGTGACATTAGAGATTGATACACTCCACGCACTTCAAGCGCTATCTCGCGATCCTTGTTTGACATACAAGGAATATTTCGAGCTAAATGCTCGCAAAGGTGCACAAAGTATTCCCTCATGGAATACTAGCATGAGGCCATATCTTTGCTCGTCATGTGGTAGCATATGTATGGGGCCCAGGGGAGGACGATACTTTCATGCGTATTGATTTTGGTGCACATAGTGCTAGGGGTGCACACGATAATGTCACTATGTCGATGTCCTTTTGAGTGAGACATTTGGATTACATTCATCGGCGTCACCTTCGCATGTAAATTTGTTATGTGTGTTACAAAAAGTTTGAGAACTAGATTTACTTATATATGTTAAATTTTAGAAATAATTGTATTTGTACATGTATATGCATTGATATTACAACGTGCGGGAGGTGCATCTTCATCCCGACCGTAGGCGGAGAGCACCATGCATACACATACATACACAGAGGTAATTTAGAATTTTAATTATGTAAAATTTTCACATTCATGTCTCTGTGTGTATGTGTGTGTGTGTGTGTATTAGTTTTGAAGTCAAATATATGTATGTCCATCTAACTCACGTGATATACATGTTTGATAAAGATGTTGACTTCACTAGACACCCCACCATCTCTGAGACAAGTAGATAAAGGTGTTGTCGTTGTGATTTCATCTGTGCAGCAACTCACTGAGGTATTCAAACAACACGTAAATTTTGTTAAATTTATCATGTAATTCATATTATGTTAAATTACATGTTAGTAATTTCTTTCATTGTAGAATTATTAAATTATGTTAATAATGTCCTTCATTGTGTATATGCAGGAGTTACCCGCGATGTGTGCAGAACCCTGTTCATTTGATTCAAAGGCGTGGCGAGGTTAAAACAATAGTTCTATATTGATAAAATTAGTTAAAATATTGACATTATGTACATACATGTACTTAGTTCTATTCTCGCTAATTTTGATGTTAGCTTTTCTGATCTTATTTGTATGTAGGGAACTTCAACCCCTCTATTTTGAATTCGAGGCACGAGACTCCTCCATCTTGTCATCTTCGAACCCCGTTCAAATCGCAGCGAAGCTCCCGATGACTCATCGAGCGTGAGATGTAAATTTGGCGTGATCAAAAACTTGCGGTAAGTTTGTGTATTTATGTAAATACTTGCATTCTAGCATGGTCTTAAATACATGTTGAAAACATATATAAATTAAGTTTTCACAAAAAAACATTGTTTGCATTTACGGGTTCATCTACGAGCAAGTATTTAGCGAAGAGAGGACTCGAAGCATGGGCTCGGACGATCCAAATTCATCTCATGGATCTCCATCTTCGTCTAAGGAGGGCCTTCTTTGAGCAAGGCCAAGAGAGGGATAGATTTTGATGAGTATGAAATATATATGTCTTACATGACAATGTTTTTGTATGCCTATGTGCATGGAATTGTATGTACGCCTATATGGCATTTGAACTTGATGGTATATGACCTATTTGGGAATTTTCATATTTATTATGCACATTAAAATACTATTTGGAACTTGATAATTTTGTATGAGACCTTACATTTCTGAGATTATTTTTGCATGAAACTAATATGATGTGCACTTGACAATATTTAAGACATTATGGATTATTTTTTCATTTATTGGTGATGTACATGTACTAGCATTTTCAATGTATAATATGCATCAAAATTTGGAAATCAATATTTATATAATGTATGTATATAAAGAGTTACCTAATCTGAGTAATTATTCATTCAATTTATCAATGTGTATATGTGTATTTACCTTACTTGTGCTTCTTCTTGCTCATGGTCTCTTTGTATTGGTTCTTATCTTATCATGCACTTACTACATTCTTCTATGCTTCGTAGTCTTCTCCCCTATTAAAACACCTGAGAGTCGTCACAATTTGATGCCTTTCATCTGTTGATATTTTGAGAATGTCTCTCCATATACATTACTCCAATGCTTGAGAATGTCTTCAGATGCAATGACATTCTGATTCAGACACTCAACGATTCTTGATTGTCTAATCTGTCCAATTCATGTTATTACCTTTAAATCTATAGGCATTTCAAGTTATTTAGAAATCACATCACACCCTTCACTAGGCTTGATGACTACCCCTATCCTTTTTAAGGTGCTTTTGAAAGCATCCATGGGTTTATCATAGCATAAATTATCAATGAATGCAACGTCACTAAACCATAGGCAAGTGACTCCCATCAAGAACTAAATAAGAAAGATTTACTAGGAGACTAATAACTCCCGTGTTTTCTTAGACATACCCCTATAAAATTCATTCTTAAGCCAATATAGTCATTCGGGGCTCTTAAGGGACTACGCCCGGACGAGGTAGCCCGAAAGCACGAGGAGCGTAGGGAACCAAAACGAAGCCTCCACTAGCATTCACCAAGATGTTGGCGTAGTTGTTTCGGTCCAACGAGCTTCCATTTGCAAACTACAAAGATCTCTGGCGGTCGTACACCGACTGCATCGCACTATTTTGTGCATTTGCAAACAATAGCACGTCGAGAGAACTGAATGGAGATGGAGAAAACCGTGATAGAATTTAGTAGAGGGCCCCAACATGGAGGTCTCGGATCTAATGAGACGTCTCTAGGTGTCACGGGGTCTAAGAAATCACCTGTCAAAGATATGGCGTGTTTGGGACTCATGGCTCTTAAGGGACTACACCCGGACGAGGTAGTCTGAAAGCATGGGGAGCGTAGGGAACCAAAACAAATCCTCCACTAGTATTCACCAGGCCACCCCGATGTGTTGGCGTAGTTGGTTCAGTCCCACGAGCTTCCGTTTGCAAACTACAACCTCTAGTAGCCGTACACTGACTCATACTACACTATTTCACGCGTTTGCAAACAATAGGACAGCAAGAGAACCAGATGGGGATGGAGAAAACCATGAGAGGATTTTGTAGAGGGCCCCAATTTGGAGGTCTTGGATCTAGCGAGGCATCTCTAGGTGCCACGGAATCGATAAATCAATCGTCGAAGATATAGCGTGTTTTGGCCTCAAGGCTCTTAAGGGACTACGCCGACGAGGTAGCCCGAAAGCACGAGGAGTGTAGGGAACCAAAACGAATCCTCCACTAGAGTTCACTAGGCCACCCCAACGTGTTGGCGTAGTTGGTTCAGTCCCACGAGCTTCCGTTTGCAAACTACGGCATCCTGCGCACCGTCACACCGACTCAGCATCGCACTATTTTACGCGTTTGCAAAACAATAAGATAAAGAAAACAAGATGGATATGGAGAAAAATGCAAGAGGCTTTCGTAGAGGGCCCAAACATGGATGACTCAGATCTAATGAGACATCTCTAGGTGCCAAAGAGTCTTAGAAATCACTCGTCGAAGATATAGCATGTTTTGGCCTCAGGGCTCTTAAGGGACTACGCTCGGACAAGGTAGCCCGAAAGCACGGGGAGTGTAGGGAACCAACACAAGCCTAAACTAGCATTCACCTGCCACCCCGATGTGTTGGCATAGTTGGTTTGGTCCCACGAGCTTCTATTTGTAAACTACACCTCTCTGCAAATGTGACATCGACTCATACTGCACTATTTCTCGCATTTGCAAACAATAGCACAGTGAGAGAACCGGATGGACATGGAGAAAACCACAAGAGGCTTTCATAGAGGGCCCCAACATGGAGGTATCAGAATCGACAAGACATCTCTAGGTGCCACGAGTCCGAGAATTCACCCGTCGAAGATATAGCGTGTTTTGGCCTCAGGGATCTTAAGGGACTACGCCTGGACGAGGTAGCCCGAAAGCACAGGGGCATAGGGAACCAAAATGAAGCCTCCACTAGCATTCACCAGGCCACCCCGTCGTTTTGGCGTAGTTAGTTTGGTCCCACGAGCTTCTATTTGCAAACTACAACGTTTGACAGTCCTACACTGACTCAAACTGCACTATTTCACGTGTTTGTAAACAATAACACAACGAGAGAACCATATGGAAATGGAGAAAACCGTGAGAGGATTTTGTAGAGGGCCCAAACATGGAGGTCTCAAATCTAATGAGATGTCTCTAGGTGCCTTGGAGTCTGAGAAATCAACCATCAAAGATATAGCATGTTTTGGCCTCAGGGCTCTTAAGGGACTACCCTCGGACGAGGGATCCCAAAAAGCACGGGGAGCGTAGGGAACAAAAATGAATCCTCCACTAGCAATCAACATGCCACCACTGATGTGTTGGCATAGTTGGTTCGGTCCCACGATCTTTTGTTTACAAACTACGCCTCTGCAATCTGTGCACTTTCAAACGCACTATTTCACGCATTTGCAAACAATAGCACAGAAGAGAACCGGATGGACATGGAGAAAACCGCGAGAATATATCATAAAGGGCCCTAACATGGAGGTTTCGGATCGATGAGCCATCTCTAGGTGCCACATAGTCCGAGAAATCAATCGTCGAAGATACAAGATGACATGTTTTTGGCCTCATGGCTCTTAAGGGACTATGCCCGCACGAGGTAGCCCAAAAGCACGGACAGCGTAGAAACCAAAACAAAGCCACCACTAGCATTCACCAAGCCCCCAATGTGTTGGCGTAGTTGGTTTGGTCCCACGAGCTTGTTTGCAAACTACAAATTTGGCGGCCGTAACTAACTCGTGCATCTATTTTTGCGCATTTGCAAACAATAAGCACATCGAGAGAACAAGATTGAGATGGAGAAAACTGCAAGAGGATTTTGTAGAGGGCCTCAACATGGAGGTCTCGGATCTAACTAGACGTCTCAAGGTGCCACGGAGTATGAGAAATCATCCGTCAAACATATTGCATGTTTTAGCCTCATAGCTCTTAAGGGACTATGCCTGACGAGGTAGCTTGAAAGCACAGGGGAGCATAGGGAACCAAAATAAAGCCTCCACTAATGTTCACTAGGCCACCACGACATGTTGGTGTAGTTGTTGGTTCATGGCCGCACGAGCTTCTATTTGTAAACTAGCACGTCTGGTAGCCCTACATCGACTTAAAACCGCACTATTTCGAGCGCTTACAAACAATAGCACGGTGAGAGAACCAGATGGAGATGGAGAAAACCATAAGAGCCTTCGTAGAGGGCCCCATCGTGGAGGTCTCGGATGACAGTCGAAACATCTCTAAGTGCCACGGAATCGAGAAATCACCCGTTGAAGATATGGCGTGTTTGGGTCTCGGGGCTTTTAAGGGACTACGCCCGCACGACAAGGTAGCCCAAAAGCACAGGGAGCATAGGGAACCAAAACAAATCCTCCACTAGCATTCACCGCCACCCCGGCATGTTGGCGTAGTTGGTTCGGTCCCACGAGCTTCCGCTTTGTAAACTACAACCTCTAGAAGCCCTACACCGACGTGGAGGACACCTTGAGACATCTCGTTAGATCCGAAACCTCCATGTCGGGGATCTCTATGAAATCCTATCGTGGTTTTATCTATCTCCATTCGGTTCTCTCGTTGTCCTATTGTTCACAAACGCGTGAAATAGTGCGGATGAGTCAAACAGACGGTTGCACAAACGCTGTAGTTTGCAAACGACAGCTCATGGGACTGAACTAACTACGCCAACACGTCGAGGTGGCCAAGTGAACACTTGTGGAGGCTTTGTTTTGGTTCCCTACGCTTTCGGTGCTTTCGGCTACCTCGCGTCCGGTATAGTCCCTTAAGAGCCCTGAGGCCCAAACATGCCATATCTTCGATGGGTGATTTCTCAAACTCCAAGGCACCTAGAGACGTCTCGTCATATTTGAAACCTCCACGTTGGAGCCCTCTATAAAATTCTCTCGCAGTTTTCTCCATTTCCAATCGGTTTTCCATTGTGATATTGTTTGCAAACGCGTGAAATAGTGCAGATCTCGTCGCCATGTCACGGATGCCGAGGTCGAGTTTGCAAACGAAAGCTCGTGGAAACAAACCAACTACGCCAACACATCGGAGTGGCCGATGAACGCTAGTGGAGGCTTTGTTTTTGTTCCCTACACTCCCGTGCTTTTGGGCTACCTCGTCCGGCGTAGTCCTTTAAGAGCTCTAAGGCCAAAACATGTTATATCTTCGATGGGTGATTTCTCAAACTCCGTGGCACCTAGAGACGTCTCATTAGATCTAGATACCTCCACGTTGGGGCCCTCTCTAAAAGCCTCTTGCGGTTTTCTCCATGTCCATCTGGTTCTCTCTTGTTGTGCTATTGTTTGCAAATGCGCGAAATAATGTAGTCTCGAGTCAATGTGACAACTATCAAACGCTCGTAGTTTGCAAACAAAGCTCATGGGACCAAACCAACTACACCAACACGTCGGGGTGGCCTGTGAATGCTATTGAGTCTTCATTTTGGTTCCCTACGCTCCTTTACTTTCGGGCTACCTCGTCAGAGCGTAGTCCCTTAAGAGCCCCGAGGCCAAACACAGCATATCTTCGACGGGTGAGTTCTCGACTCCGTGGCACCTAGATATGTCTCGTCGATCTGATACCTCCACGTTGGGTCCCTCTATGAAATCATCTCACGGTTTTCTCCATCTCCATCTAGTTCTCTCGTTGTCTATTTTTTGCAAACGCACGAAATAGTGCAAGATGAGTCAACGTACGAGGCCCGAGAGGTCAGTTTGCAAACAAAATCTCGTGGGACCGAACCAACTACGCCAACACATCGGGGTGGCTCGTGAATGGTAGTAAAGGTTTTGTTTTGGTTTCCTACGCTCCCCATACTTCGGGCTACCTCGTCCGGTGTAGTCCCTTAAGAGCCCTCAGGCCAAAACACACCATATCTTCGATGGGTGATTTCTCGAACTCCGTGGCACCTAAAGACATCTCGTCAAATCCAAGACCTCCACGTTTGGGCCCTCTACGAAAGCCTCTCCCGCTTTTCCATCTCCATGCAGTTCTCTCATTGAGCTATTATTTACAAACGCATGAAATAGTGCGATCAATCGAGTACGGTTGCTGTAGAGTCAGTAGTTTGCAAAAACGTAAGCTCGTTGGATCGAACCAAATATGCCAACACGTCGAGGTGGCCAGGTGAACACTAGTGGAGGATTTTTGTTGTTCCCTACGCTCCTCATAATTTCGAGCTACCTCATCTGGGCGTAGTCCCTTAAGAGCTTTGAGTCCAAAACACACTATATTTTTGACGGGTGATTTCTCGGACTCCGTGGCACCTAGAGACGTCTTGTCAGATCTGAGACATACATGTTGGGGCCCTCTACGAAATCCTCTCGCGGTTTTCTCCATCTCCATCTGGTTCTCTCGTTGTGCTATTGTTTGCAAACGCGTGAAATAGTGCAGTCTGAGTTAGTGTACGGATGTCAGATGTTGTAGTTTACAAACCGAATCTCGTGGGACCGAACCAACTATGCCAACATATCAAGGTGACCTGGTGAATGATAGTGGAGGCTTTGTTTTGGTTCCCTACATTTCTCGTGTTTTCGGGCTACCTCGTCCGAGCGTAGTCCCTTAAGAGCCCTGAGGCCAAAACATGTTATATCTTCGACGGGTCATTTCTCAGACTCCATGGCATCTAGAGATGTCTCGTCGATCTCGATACCTCCACATTGGGACCCTCTACGAAATTTTCTCACGCTTTTCTCCATCTGTTATGTTTGTGAGCCTATTTTCATGTTAGAGTGTGGTACACCTTCTATGTGTTACACTCAGGTGTTTTTACGGCGGTCCCACTCATCGGTGAGCGGATTAGGGGGTTCAGGGGCGAAGCCCCTGAAGAAAATTTTCATGGGTAGTTTATTAACCCATGGGTAATGGGTAAATCACATGGGTTATTTCTAGGCCCATGGTTTTTCGGTACCCATTGTTTTGTAAAACCGCCTCTTAGGCTACCCATAGGTTTATGGGATGGTTTTTTTTTTGCCCATTGTTTGATACCCACAATTTTGTAAAACTACTTAAGCAGTTGTCTATTTATATGGTCTTATGCATATGATAGATGTACAAGCGAATGTATTACAGATGTGTTTTTTGAATTCGGGTGTGAATTCTCAGAGAGTTTGTTGAGCATAGCTCCAAATAGATCTGGGTATTATATTGAGAGAGTGGAGGCTTGTAATAAAATATGAGCAAGTGATTCTTGGTGGACATAGCCCAAATTGGGTGAACCACGTTAAATCTTATCTCTCTGTGTTGTGTTATTTATTTTGCACTTATATTTGAGATCTCAGTAATATTTTCTCGCATATTAGTTTCTACTATTGCGATTCTGTAAGGGATTATTCCACATATTTTATCTCTTATTTCCTAACACCTCCATGTTGGGACCCTTTATGAAATTTTCTCATGGTTTTCTCCATCTTCATTTTGTTCTCTCTATATGCTATTATTTGCAAACGCGTGAAATAGTGCGGTCATGAGTCAAGATATACGGCTGCTAGAGGATGTAGTTTGCAAACGAAAGCTTGTGGGACTGGACCAACTATGCCAACATGTCTCAGGGTGTCCGGATGAATGCTAGTGGAGGATTTGTTTTGGTTCCTACACTCCCCATGCTTTCGGGCTACCTCGTCTAGGCGTAGTCCCTTAAGAACCCTGAGGCCAAAACACATTATATCTTCGACGGGTGATTTCTTGGACTTTGTGGCACCTAAAACGTCTCGCCGATCCAAGACCTCCACGTTAGGGCTCTCTACAAAATTCTCTCGCGATTTTCTCTATCCCCATTCGGTCGAGTCGGTGTAAGGTTTTCCATTGTCAATCACCCGAATAATATAAGTGGTTCATACAATATAGGTGGTGAAATGATAATCGTAATAAAATAGTTTTACAATATAGGTGGTGAAATAAGAATTTCTATTTGTTGTTCCTTTCTAATATTTAATTTCTCTTAGTTTCACTTGGCTTCGAGAATAGTAAATTCTCTATTGACAATGTCTACCACGTGAAGGTGGAAGCTTTTTTGGCACCACTAACCTTCATAAACATGTTAGTAAGCAATTAAATAGAATTTTAAATCATACAAAATTTAAATGTAATCATTTATTTAAATATTCAAATTAAATTCATGAAAAATATACCTTTGCAAATTCAATCCAATGAATCGTAAGGATCAACTCTATTCTTGACAGTAGCAAGAATTGCTTCATGATTTGATTCATGAACCTTCCACAGAATCTTGTTTGATGTTCAATCTCGATATTTGATCAATTCAATATTTGTTGCAAGGACCAAATATGAATATTGAAGTATCTTCCGATGTACTCCATAGTCTTCAAACAACCAAATATTTAATTTTTTGATAGAATATCGTCGAAGCCAAGTTCCATGACTATCAATGATCCAATGGGATACTCAAGGTCTTCACCATCAATAACTCGTAAGTCAATTTTTTTCCCCTCTACACAATGAGACAAGTAGTATTTTTCCTCTTCGTTAAATTTCCGTCGCAATAACTACAAAAACGTGCCCTATGTATCACAAAGTAAAAATGTTCAATCAATTTATAAATACATTAAGAGTTGATCATTTAATAATTTATAAATCTAAAACATGGCATGTACATATATGTATGTACCTTGTTGCACTAAATCAAAGACTTGGTCAAAGTCAGGTGATGTTTTCATTTGATCTCAGTAGACCCTACAAGTTGTAATGCTTGTTAAACTTGATATGTGTCGAGTGGAATTAGAGGTCTACACGTCCATTCACCCACCCACTATTATAACTCACATTCATTCTACATAAAATCAATGCATGATATATAAAAACATGTCATGCACCTAGTATAAATAGTCCAAACATTTGCAACGTGAACTACGGAATGAGTGCATATCACTTGATCCTCCAATCGGCATACAATCTTTAAAGTTTATCGATGTTGTTCCTCTATCAACAAGAAATATCTACGAACCATTGATCTCTCTTGAGATTCATGGCCCGTATTCTTAACACACCAATCAACGATATTTTTACATCTGTAAATTTAGCACCATCCTTGAACTTTAACTCTTCTTTTGCAAGTGCTCTTTTCACACATGCTCTTGCACCATCATGCTCTCCTTTTCCATGTCATGCCTCAAGAAACTCCCGGATATATGTTGTACATTTGTTTCTTTGTGCATCCCGCTTGCCAATAAAACATCTCATGCATTGTTCAATGTGATGTGCGGTTGTCCGACCAAATGTAATGTTGATCGAAACTAATGTTCCTCTCATTCAAGTTCGCATAAAACACTTGGAAACACCCTTGTACATATTTTGTAGTATGAGTCTGATCATCATTGATGTAGAAATGATACTCTCTTAATATTTTTTGATCTTACTCGGTGCTTTCAGGAGAGTATGAATGTTATATGCACGAAAAATAGAAATTTGCACTGAGTTATAATATTGAGACTGAACCTCCATTTGTGGTGACATGTGTAATTCTCTGCGAAGTCAACTACTAAAACAATAGTACCAAGTGGGAATGTGTCCTTGCTTAACTTGAATTGTTCATCCAACCATCGAGCTCTATGTGTGTGCCTTGCATACTCATAAATAATTTCTTCTCTGAATTTGACCATATATTCGATACATGTAATTATTTTCTAACAAGCTCACACCTCTTAGATTATTTTCCATCTTTTAATTGATATGCCACCGATTTATATTTGGTGAAATCAACCAATTATTTTCCTATTGAATATGTACTCTCCTCGTAGATAAAACTTTTCAGATTTGGCAAGCCACCGCATACATTGCACGTTCCATCCAAACATGTTTTGTTATAGAAAAATTGTCTTGTTGATTTTTCACAAAATATTGTCGGAATAAATTCCCTTGAAGATTTTTGTGGGACATTTATTCCACACTCCTGCAACATGATGTCAGTATGCAAAACACGACATATTTGACAGAAAACATCATAATGCATTGAAAATTCAACATGATACCTGCAACAAGTGGTACGTGAGTGATTGATTTTTACATAAAAGGGTTTGCTCATTTCAAAAAATCTTTGGCTAATGTTAATTTTTAGATTTTCATTGTTAAACTTAGAGAACAAGTCTGTTTGAGTCATATCTAAGAAATATTTTACACACGATTCACAATTACAAGAACCTATTCTTCTTTTTACTGTATCTCTTCTATTCGGTGACACCCTTGTGTTCTCATTCCAAAATTTTACAATTAATTATTTTAGAATATCGATGTATTCTTGTCTTTTCGTGGAAGTCTGCTAGAAAAATCCCAATAGTCAGTGTTATTGACTAACTCAAGACGTTTACGTCTCTCTATTGCTTTCATTAGTGTTTTTGTTTAGCTTCAAAGCACTCTTTGTTTTTCTAATCAAGTATTTATTAACTATTTTATCACTTATTATACAATTAGTAAGTGCACGCGTGGTAGCATTACTATCTTTGGTATGTCTTTTGCCACCTACATTTGGTATGTTGATATATATGTTTTCAACAATTGACGATTTTAATCAACAACATTAGATGTTCTTAACCCTAGAGTCTTCATTATAGGTCTCATCTTAATAAATTTCATCAATGAAACAAATAATTGACATTTTTGTGTCATTTAAATTCTCAAAGTAATTATCATAAATTCCACTAGCTTTTCTTCTCGCATTTTTTCGGATATTTGTTAGGCATTGGTTTTATAATGTTTTCATCAATTTCAATTAAGTGAAATGATTTTCTTCGCAAAATGAAAGGAGGTGTTCTTAGAGGTGAAGATTCGTTTACAAGGTTACTTTCTTCATTCAATATTTTCATACAAATTTCGGGGTTAATATTTGGATTCTTGGTTAAGGGTTCAACAATTGGATTCATATCAATTTCTTCATCCATACCAACATTATCATTCAATTCAATATCATTATTCATTGCAAAATCATTATTCTTTACATTTTCATTATGTATTTCATCCTCATTTTTAATACATTAACTACATTTGATATAGCGGATGTACCTTGCCCCGCTTTCAAGTTTTTGCATTCTCTTCAATTTCTTTATTCTCTTCTCTTCCATTGCTCCGATGTCTTATTCTTGACTTTCCTCTTGTCCTTAGCTCAACGTTTATTGCCCATGATTACAAAAAATCAACTAGTGGGGTAGGCGACAAAATGAACTACTAAAAAATCGTGCAAAAATGTAGAGAAAATTGTAAACAAAACAGAATGTTTGTAGAATTCCCGTGAAAGAGATGAAAGGAAAGTTGGGGCTACAATATATAAAATAAATAAAAATGTGTATGTGTTATGTAACGCATATGCGTTTTACGTTTTCTCTTTTCCCAAGCCATGTCTCAAGGCTTGGGATCCGGCTTGATCCCCAAGCCCGAGGCATGGACCTATACAAACACAAAGAAACAACGTGTGTTTGCAAAAATATAAAAATGTCACTTTCTCTATGATAAATCAAAATAAAACAATCGATCCATTTTTAAAAAAATTATACCACGATGTAGAGCAGAGTTTCTTCTTTCTAAAAATATAATTTTTCAAATTTTCTGACTAATATAAGGTTTCCATATTATTTATTTTCTATCTTTTTATAGCTATTTTTTGAAGTATAAATATGTCTATCTTTTATGGTGTATCTTTTTTTTTTGGGTGATCGAAGTTTTAAAAAATATATACTAGCCCAAACTAGGCATAACTCTATACATATTCAAAAAAAAACTAATTTTCGATTTTTTTTAGGTAGTTACTGGGGTGCACAAAATTGAAGCTTCGTTATTTTTCAAAACATAAAATTTTTGTACTAGAAAAATCATAAATAAAAATATTTGCTAAAAAATCACAAAAATGGAGCCCAAACTAGATGCTCCTAGCTATCTTTCTACCAAAGGGTTTTTGAAAATACTAAATGGTGCTCAAAAAATGGTGGGGGCACGAAAGTCACTATATTATGTTTTTAACAAAAACAAGAGCATTTGTTTGTATTTTAGTTGTTTGACCCTCTTAAACTTATCTCTGTTTTCAATAAAATTTAATACCTTAGAAACTAGACTCAAAATGTTACGATTCATATTTTTACATCTTCCAATTTTGAGTATAACTATTTCAAAAACTCGTACAAAGTTCAAGTTTTTTTTTTTAGAAAAATGAGTCCACTTAAGACCCCCTTTTGGCCCCCAACTTGGTGCACTTACCCCATATTAAAAACATCTTTCGATATATAATTTTTTGATGATGGAAATCATTCCTTCAAGCCTATGTTGGAAAAAGTTTAAAACAACAAGATTTGTTATGAGGATCCTTTCTATATGGATTCATTTCCTATGAAAAAGGAAACACAAATAAATGTTGGTTTACAAAAAAATAAAAAAATAGCATAGTAGGAAACTCTCCACACAAGAACCTACTCTCAAAAAAGAAAAGTAGCAACAAAAATTGCACACAAGAACCTACTCTTAAAAAAGTAAACAGAAAAAAATCCCACATAAGAACATATGCTAAAATTTATAAAAAATGATGATAGGAAAACCTCCACACAAGAACATGCTTATAAATCAATGCAAAAAAAGACGAGAAGCAAAAGAGGCTCCACACAAGAACTTGTCCTTCAAAAGAAGAAAGCATAATTGTAAAGGAGAATAATGGCATGCATGAGATTAGGCATAGGAGAGATGATGGGCTCAAAAATGGCTCATTTTATACAAGGTTTGACATTATTTTCTCTTACATATATAAAGTGGATCTAAGTGTAATTTATGAACTTATCATGGTTATTTCTTTAGAATTCATTGTTATCTTTCTCATAGTTATTTCTTTAGAATTCATTGTTATCTTTCTATTAGTTATTTCTAATTATTATTGGGAAAAATATGTCAATTTGTGTAATATGCAGCCTTCATGTTTTGCTATCATTATTGAATAAGGCACTTTGAGTATTAAGCACCAGCTACAACCAACCTTGGAGGATCTTCAAAATCTCTCATATCATCTCCAAATATTGTCATTGCAATACTTCATTGGCTCCAGAGGTTCCTTCACTAACTTCAAAAATGTTCAAAGAATTATATGAGTGACCCCTTAAACATATGTTGGAAAAAAGAGTGAAGAGCAAATCATCAAGAATATATCCAAACCCAAATCTAATTGTATATTCAAATTCTTCTCGAAAATTATGCAAGTTCAAATAAAAATATTTTGATTCGAGTTTATATGTAAAAGTTATAGTCGTTTTAGTATTGCTTCAAATCTTCTCGGAACACTACTGAGTCTATATAACTTACTCCAAAAAAGTCAAATGGATATTTTGAGAGAGATTTTTTCATAATAATGAGTTTAACAAAAACATCCTTCAATTTTTCTACAGCTTTTACCATTTGAAAGAAATCTAACTTTTACTTTGGAGCCTGCAAAACACTTCGAGTCAATATGAATTAAGCCAAAAATGTCAAATGGATATTCTGATAGAGGTTTTTGGTCATAATAATGATTTTAATAAAAACCTCCTTCTATTTTTCTACAAATTTTACCATTTGAAAGAAATCTGACTTTTACTTTTAAGTCCGCGAGCCTAACTTCGAATTTCCCGAGTCTAGCTACGGAGTCTTGCATAACTTAAACTAGAAAAGTCAAATGGATATTATGAGAGAGGTTTTTACTCATAACAATGAGTTGAACAAAAACCTCCTTTTGTTTTTCTACAACTTTTACCATTTGGAATAAATTTGGGTTTTAGCATGGCTTAGGAGTCTTCTCAAATCACTTCAATCTCCTCAATTCGCTTTAGGGTCTCCTCAATTACCTTCGAGTTGGCTATTAGAGTTTTGGGGATGAACACTATAGTTACATTAGTGAGAATAACTCCAAAGGTGACATTGTTATCTATTTTTTCAAGTCGCTTTTAAAAATAGATATTTCTACGAGTGTTTTATTATTTGTAAAAATAAAGAAGAATCAATATTCATTTTGATTCTCAAGAATAAAATAAGAGAGACGAATTGTTAGATAAGCACTCTCCTTATTTTGTGGAGATGATGTTTTTTGGATAAATTGCAATCTAAGTTGATAAATATGTATGCCTTGAAATAAGGAGTAGGTCGAAAACCTTCAATTATAAATGCAACATCTCACACCTTTCAATGTAATCGTCATTTTTCTAATCAATTCAAAATTTTATTCCATCCATTTTGTAAATAATCTTGATTAAAATCCTCTTCGATGAATGAATTGGTCATTCAGGTCCAAAGAAAATGGATCTCAGTATAGTTATGTTTATTTTTTTATTTTTGTTGTCTTTTTCTTTGTAAAATGTACTTACCCTTTTAATGTATAATCTATTGTAAACTGCCGCAGTCTTTTATGTGTTTATTTTCAATTCTGCAATTTCTCTTTCTTGTAAGTTTTATTTCCTTTCATGCAATGTGTGTTTTAATTTTATGAAAATGTGTTTCCTTTCATGCAAGTGTGTTTTTAATTAATACAATGTGTTTCCTTTCATGCAAGTGTGTTTTTTAATTAATGCAATATGTGTTTCCTTTCATGCAAGTGTGTTTACTTTCATGCAAAATGTGTTTTAAATTCATACAATTGTGTTTCTAATTCCTACAAGTGTGCTTTTGAATTTTTGCAAGTGTGTTTTTTATTTTTTCAAGTGAATTTTTGTTAGAATGGGTCATTACGAGGTATCTCTTTCACCTTTTACATACAACCTTCGACACCAACCATGAATTGACGTTCTTTGAAGAAGATTGACGACTCTCATCAACTTGCACCGTTATTTAACAAGGGTTGTAATGAACTAAATATGAGAATACAGCAAATGGTAATAGGCATGTAGTATAACCTAAATGAATAGAATATACAATATTCACAATCCAACCATGCACAAAATAAAAGAGGGGTTATAGATAATTGAAGTCAACTGGTCGATAAATTAATATCAACTTGGATTTGAGCCTTTAATGAGAGATGTTTGTAGGTGGAGAAAGATGGATAGGAGGAATCTTAAGTAGACCATAATTTGGGACATCAAAAGCTTGGTATACTTTGTTAGCATAGCTTCTATTCTTAAATCTCCAATACCTTTATTGCAATTTTTCTTCCTTGGGTGAAGCTCTTTACCTTATTCGTCTTTATCTTTCCCAAAGAGGATTTGCAAGTGCAAGCAGTGTCATAAGTCATTTGTTTAGAAATGGTTAAACGAAGCATATAGATAAGGGTACAAACTCTCAAAATAAACTTTTTTATAGTCTACGCCATTGGCTTGAATAATGTCGGCTTACAAAGGGGCAAACAATACATAGTTGATCAACTCGATGACATTGGCCATGGCATGATAAATCAAAACCTCATCAACCACATCATCAATGTTAGACATAAAGAAGTATTAAATAAGGTAAAGGATGACAAATATTATGTCAGTAGAAAAGCACTCATGTTTCATCTCTCACAAAGTTGATTCAAAATTGATCCACCACGATCGGGAATAAGGAGATTTATATGCAAACACAACCTCAAAAAAAAGCTGTTAGTAACACAATTTTAATGTGCCATCACATCTTAAACAAAATATATGTTAGTAAAGCATATTTAATGTGTATAAACTTATTACAATGAGAGTTACGCTCAAAATCTTGTGGCCATGATACCAATCAAATGGAACAATTCTTCAAACCAATAAATACATAAATTAAGGAATAAATAATAGTGTTCAAAACTTTCGTTGCCACTATTGACGGTGATGTGTTTATAGAAATGTGTGTATGTACGAAATTAACAAGTTTTATTTTGCTAATGACTTCCTAGTATCATTGAGGTATGGGGCAAGTGTTTAAACAAGTGAGATATACTACTATATTAATGTCTCTTTGGTCTTCATATATGCATTATTCTCCTTGCATATTTTACCCAATGTTAACACGTGCCTCTCAAACCCAATGTTAACACGTGCCTCTCAAAGATTTGAATCCAAGGAGTTCACTATGAGAATCCCAATGATTTCCCACATAATCTCATTCCATTCATACTTTTGGATTTTCATGCTTTCTTTCAATTTTGAAACATTCATTAAAAATAGCATAATCAATTAACATAAACCTTTTTGATTGGTCAATCTTACACCAAAAACATAGATAATTAAGAATAAAATTCAAATTTTCTTTGAGAAACTCAAAAACCAAAAGCATGGAGATTCAACAAAAGACAAAATAAACTTTATACGTTTGAATAAAAAACAAAGTTTTAATATTAAGAAAAATTGTTGTATGAATTTGCTTTATTCATTTTCTCATTATATATTTTTCATGTACTGTCAACATCTGGTCTCTATTTTTTGGATCTAACATCATCAGATTTTGGACACAATCGACTTTGTATCATATCAAAATAAAATGACCGTAATTTTTTATTAACCTCAATCATATGTTTGATCATGCTCGTAGCCTGCAGGCGGTTCTCTACACTGGAATCAACCTTCATCTGTATTGCTTCTGGAGACCACTCTTGCTGAAATTCCAAGAATTCCATTAAAAAATTAACCATGTATATGATTCAATGAAGGATTCCCATTACTTAATAATTGTCAAACACAAGTTGTTTTTATTTTCTATGAACTACATGAAAGGAAGTCCACCAAATATTTTAAATAAATTGAAAAATAAAACAAAGCAAGGCCTATAACCACCAACAAAATGTTGCATTTAACAGTGAATTTGTTCTCCATCTAATGCCAAAATGAAAAGGCACTCCAATACATTCAAGGCATTCCCCACCTTCTCATCAAAATGCATTTTATGCAAAGAAGTAGAAGAGTGAAACCTAAGTTGATGACTGAAAGATTTAAAAAGTAGACTAATTTCTAATATTGTAGATATGAATGCATTGTCATGGGAAGATCATTAGCAAAATACTACAGTATCTAACCTTGATTTTTCATGGTACTATAAACATAGAAAAACTTGTCTCGATTGTATACTCCTCAATTCAAATACTTTGGATTCAAGGTGAATATGGGAAACAAGTTAAGTAGGGAAAACAATTTTGATAAAAATAGGTTTGTTTTGTGGAGTGACATGTTTCGTTGGAGCTTTCCTTTCTCGTGGAAATCACTTGGTTTGTTGAAAAACCACATCCACAAAAATAGAAATATGATAAGACAGAACACTTCAAATACTTTGGATTCAAGGTGAATATGGGAAACAAGTTAAGTAGGGAAAACAATTTTGATAAAAATAGGTTTGTTTTGTGGAGTGACATGTTTCATTGGAGCTTTCCTTTCTCGTGGAAATCACTTGGTTTGTTGAAAAACACATCCACAAAAATAGAAATATGATAAGACAGAACATTTATAAAGTTTGTGTGATGCATAACACTAATATTTGAGAGGTGCGTTCATGGAAATAGAATCTAGTTTGTAATTGAGAGAGCTTAAGCTTCCATGACTGAAACCTAAATTTTCATTATAATTGACTTAAGAAGCCACAAGTTAGAAAGTATCTAATGATTTAGATGGATAGATACAAATGGACTTCAGAAACAGTTTTCCTTTCCTTCTTTTAAAGTTCTCTTTTGGCATTTTGTTACAGGCAAGAAACAAATGACATAGAAATGGTATTACCAAACACAAATGGCTGATTTGTGCAAAACATTTCTTAGTTACAACAAAGATATGTCATTGAATATGTTCGTTTATTAACTTGTCAATCTATTGAAAAGACAAATAGATTTGAATGGTTAAAAGAGGATCGGAAGATATACCTCTAGATCCATGATTTGTTGCTTCATTGAAGCTGCACTATGTGATCCGCTTCTAACAATTTCTTCCTCCAATGAACAGTATGAAGGTATGACTGCCACTGTTTCTTCTAATCCAGCTCTTTGTTGAGATGACTTTTCTAAAGAAGATACTGGAATACGAGGTAAACTTCCTGCACTGTTGTTTTTCTGACAACCCTTTGTACGAAAGAAAATATGTGGAATTACTAAGAGATTTGTTATTTGTCCTGCATTAGCAAGTAAACTGGATTGAGTTGTTAGTTTCAGTTTTCTTCCAATATATAATCGTGCAATTCAGAAGCTACTCTCAAGAATAAACCTTGAAAAATATATTTTATAAGTTAGAACCCAGTTCTTTTTTCCTGGTTTGATTGACATTATCTATAACTCTGCAAGCCTAATATATTTCATATATTAGAACCAAGTTCTTTTCTCCTGTTTTTATTGATGTTATCTATCACTCTGCAAGCCCCTTCATAATACTAAAGGGAGGGACTAATCATGAATGAAAATGGAAAGAAATAAACCTAATTGACCTAGAGAGACTTAAAGGAATGGATGTCCTGTTTTGGTTTCATTCGTGCATGCAACAAACATACAAATTGAAGATGAACAAGGACAGAAAGCCCACTAGCATCCAGGTTTGATAGTTTTCTTCACAGAATGTGACTGATTTGAGAAAGAAATACTAACACGGACTCCCACCTTATAAGATGATAAATTTGAAACAAAGATAATTACATAGTAAGAGTCTCACCCAATAATACTTTAAGCCACTAAAACATCTTTGGTCAAGAAATTCCACAGGCCAAGAACTAAATACTGACAAGGAATGCCTCAAAAATACCTGAGAGAACAGTTTGAGAGGTTTTAAAACTTCCAACATTTCTTTGAAATTTTCCATGAGAGTTTCCCATGATTTTCTATTCCTGTATTAACCCTTTTGGACAGAAGAAGTCCTTTACCAATTAAACACCTAACCCTGAAATTCTTTTAGTGTAAGAGGAAAGCCTTGGGTTTACCTTCCCTCTTAGATTACAACTTATTTAACATCTGGTACCTGTGCATTTACATTATATACCAGGCACCAACTGATTTAAAATCTAATAGCAGTTGGCACAGTTTCAAAATCATCCCCAACAAACCTTTGCTACCAAGGATTGAATTTTCAAAGTGTAGGCTAAATAAGTTGATTTAATGAATATTTACATTAGCATTTCAAAATTGACAACTCCCAAGGATTGGCAATTTGGTTCACTAGATTTAGCAAAATTATTTTTTTGACTTGAATCATTTTAAGTTACCTGTTTAAAATAGCTAAATTTGTTTATATTGTTTTTTAAAATAACACACACAGCAACAACCTCATGCAAATGTTTAGGTCATCATTTTTCTTTTTCATATTGGAAGTGTCTGTGAAGACATCGATGCTTGCTATGAGTTCGTAAGAACTCTAAATCTTGAAAGCACATGTAAAGGCACTTTCCTTCCTTCACAACCAACAAGCTACATGTTGTCAGAGTTTATATCTCCATGACGAATTTTATTCACCGCTCAACTTAAATTGGTGAGATGTAGACCACCTCACACATCATGTGGTGGCTGATCTCCTTAATGTTCAGCAAGAACATTGGCCATGGATATTAGATGAGTTTCTAATAGATGTTCTTAGTGCCTCCTCTATATGCCAACCAGGCGCACTTGGTCCAGGCCATTTCCAATGGCTCTTTCATTGTGTTTGATGAGGATGACAGTCTTTCATCATGGTTGATGAGAATGGCAGTCTTTCATCTTATCTACAGTCAGATACAGATTAGAGCCAGCTTGCAACCACTTTTCCACAGGCTTTATCTTGTTTGGGGATGGTTTTTTCTCTCTTGATTATTTTTAATTTCTGACACTTCGACTTCTCTAAATTGAGATATAGATTTGAGCCAACACCTGTTGGGACATGTAAAATCATTTTTCTGGATACAGAGGTGACAACATGGGCTTTTACTATTTGCAGTGGAACCCTCATCTTGTCTGGGATTTGGATAATTCTCCCAATCGACAATATTGCATGTAGGCTGAATGCATCTGTTGCGAAAGCATGCGCTAGGTGTGGTGAGTTGTGGTGTGAGCTCAAGGAGCTCCCATGCCCAGCCAGGTACATAACATAGATGAATGTAACACGTGCTTTTGACTAATAACTGATGAAGATATGCGGGATCCTGCAATTGTGAAGGGGTTAAAAGGTCTTGGTTGACATGAAGCTGGTCAAGAGAAAGTCTTGAGAAATTCTGAAAGTCAGAACATTCCTCAGGCACAATCTGTCAAGACTCAACAGTCTTCTTTTGCAACTCCATTCAAGATCTCAAAGTCCAAAACAGTGCTGCAGAAGGAACTATTAGGGCTTAAAATCTATGTTACCAGGGTTTGCCCCCACCCTCCCGTACCCCCTGGATACGTATCCGGTACGGATACATCCCGGGTATGGTACTGATACATCCCAGGTACATCTGGGTATGTACCGGGTACGCCCGGGTATGTTTTGACATACCCGGGACGTATCAGTACTGTTGGGCAGTGGGGGGTCTAAATTTATTTTATTTTATTTTATTTTGACTCAAACAAACTTCAGTTTTATTGAGGACTCGACTAGGAGGGCATGGCAACCACAAGGAAACCTGGAGATTGTTTAAAATCCCTCTAGTTTATTGAAGAGAAAATATTCAAAGGATATCAAGAACATTTGAGGTAATTATTTGGGATCATCGCAATTGGCCAAGGAAAGAAGCTATTCATAGAAATTTGGACATATATCTGAGCCTCCATACAAGTTATTTATGAGATCAAATCTCAGGTGATCTTCAATACTAATAGAAAAATTTGGAACCGCAAATTGCATAGCTTAAAGTTTCAAAGAGCATCCTTTCCTAGAAACTATTAAGGCACAACATTGACTCCTTCCCGCATCCTTAAGGAGGATTAGAAGGTGATTTTGGATAATATGAATGCAAGAACCAACCATTGGACTGACCTCTTTAGTTATCATTGGCAGGTTAGAGTCAACCTAATTAAATAGGTCCTTCAGGAGCTCCCTATATACATCTTTTATGGCCACCATCGCAACACAAAAATTAATCTCAAAGGAAATGGATGAAACACAAAGGAATATAATATTCATATATCATAGAAAATGTAAAATCTTAAGTATATTGAATGTTTTGAACATTGATCGTACTATATTTTTCAAGTTTTGTATTTCTTATGGACTAAAAAATGAGTAAAATGAGTATATATATAAATATATATATGTATCCAAGACGTATCGTACCCAAGGGTTTTTTAAAATTGACGTATCCGCGTATCAAACCCGTACCCGTACCCGTATCCCGGCAACATAGCTTAAAAGGATGCCTCTTGCTCTTATAAATGAAGGGCGACAAGAGGAGACAGATGCAGAATTGAGTGAAGGAAAATTATTAAAAAATCAATTAGAAGATTAGTATTGCCACTCAAGATTCAGAATACTCGAGCAATCATCTTGCAAGACAATAGAGTTAGAGTTACTGACTCAACGTGCTTTTCAGATGCTCATAGAGTGATAAAAGATGATATGCAGGACCCTTCCATGCTTGCTGGAGTGATGAACATGATTTGGAACAATGATAGGGATAAGGTAAAACAAAAGTTTCACCAACCCCTCATCAACAACCTGATTTAGTTCCTTTAGCATCGACTGGCCCAAGCAGTTCTAGAGGAAAAACGATGATGAAAAGCAAGAGAAATGATACTATTGGTGGTTACATTGTTGCCAGTTAATTCAAAAGGACAGCCAAATAAAAATATTTCATCAAAAAGGCAATACCCGAATGTCATTGATTTGCTTACGGCTATTATTTGAGCCATGAGTGTCATTAGCACAAAATAGAAAAAATATTGTCTGTCAGCTTCACTTTCTTTCCTGGTGAGTTTTCTTTCAACAAGGTTATTTGTGACATTTGTGTCGAATGGTGATGTCATTTTTGACATATTTAGGGTTTACCCAGTTTGGATTCACCCCACCAGTCAGTTAGAATCTTTTGTTGTTATGCCTCTAGCTATTAAATTATACTTTCTTGTTTTTTTTTACATACTAGAGCTCAGTGTTTGCTCCTCTATATTGTTGGTAGAGGTAATTTTGAGTTCCATAGATCTATTTTGGTCCTTCATGTACATTAATAAAATTCCATTCGTTCACTCTTTCTTTCAAGCTAAAAACCATACTTATCAACAAAGGATACTTGGAAAGACATCCTTAGAATTTAATATTCAAATGCAATCTCATCATCTTTCCCTCCAAGCCTATCAATTCTAAGTAGATTTTCCTGAAATTCATGCAAGAAAAATCCCAATACAAATTTACAAATGCAAAGCATACTTATCAACAAAGAATACTTGGAAAGGCATCCTTGGAATTTAATATTGAAATGCAATCTCATCGTCTTTAAATATTTCATTCATTCCTTCTTTCTTTCAAACTAGAAACCATACTTATCAACAAAGAATACTTGGAAAGGCATCCTTAGAATTTAATATTCAAATGCAATCTCATCGTCTTTCCTCTCAAGTCTATCAATTCTAAGTAGATTTTCCCTCAAATTCATGCAAGAAAAATCCCACTACAAATTTACAAAGAGCTTTCATACAGAGAATCTGATTAACAAGACATTTTGGAAATAGAATCCCATGTGTAATAAGCCAAAATACATTAATGGGAATCTATTTTCGGATATGTATCCAGCGTCGAGATCTACTTGATTCATAATCGCGAAATTAGTTATTTTTTAACAGCATATTATACTATAATACTGAGACTCCATCATATATTAGTTACTATGCATTGCTAACAGTCTAAACTACAATTGGGTTTATCAGTGACATATCCCTGGTTAAACTTCATGCAAACCAGAACCAGCAAGTACTCTTCCTCTCTGCATCCCCTTGTGAGCTTGATTCAAATTGAATGGTCACAACTTTCAAATGCTTAATCATTTGTGAAGCTATGAAATTGGAAAGTTGGAGACCCAAAGTTAAGGTGTGTGATCTGCTAAATCTCTCCCAGATTAAGGATCTATCATCAGCAAGATGGTAGGCATGGATGGCCTTGATTATGAAGGTTATGTTGTGTTTGTTAGAGACATCAATCAATGAGCTGAATTTGCAATAGGTTCACAAAGATAAACATATAATGGCGTCAACATGATGTTCCTAGTGATTTTGGTGACGGGAATACTCGTGTCCTTACCTAAGGGCTAAATAGGAAAATCAATAATCATATGACATAGTAATTAAGTAAGATTGTGTATGTAGGCACTAGTAAGGAGGTCCGTAGAAGGGTTAACATTTCATGTTGTCTTGTCAATGCATTAGACAAAGTCACAAAAGCACACTCCCAACAAATGACAGTTAAAACATAGTTCATTTAGAATAATAATACAAGATGTTCCTATTTCGTGAAGCCCGCAATTAAAAACCCATTAAAAAATTCCCACAAGAAGTTGTTTCATTTTAAGTATAGTGAAAATTTTGAACTAGACATACTCCATGGAAAGCAGCAAGATGTATCTATAATGACTTGCAAAGGAATAATTACCATATAGTTACAAGATACAAAAAAAGTTTTCTATAAACGGGAGGGGGAAGGAGTTCGGAAGTTTGGGACTATCAAAAAGCTATTTATGGCACTACCACGCTTCCCTTGTTTTACGTCAGATTTTAAAGATGGGGCTTTAAGTTAGATTCAAGTATCATTTACAAAAAAATTGCCTGGTGTAAATCTGACTTAAATTTTTTGGTCCTTGCCGTAAATGCAATATAAATGTGGCATACCAAATGTGCAACGTAATATCAACATAATGTCAACATAATTGGTCTTCGTCAAGCAATCATAATTCAGTCATTCATGCAGTGTTTGAGCAACGTGATTTCGTGGTAGATGTATCAATGCAACCTTTGGTCGATGTTTATCATCAATGAGGCATAAAATCATCGCTTATGTGACAAAAAATTTACTTTCTAATATAAATGCAACGTAAATTTATATCACCAATACAACAAAACAATGTTGGATACCCTAATTCACACACCGAGCTAAGTTTTATGTTATTTCAAGACAGATCATTGTAAAGACAATGAATAGGAGTTATTAGACAATTCAAGTGCATTTCATAATTGACGACATATGTTATATGTGGACACATTGTCATTTGAATTTGTGGCCAGCATACTTTGCTTTTTCCAAGCACCCATTTTCTTCTTTTTTGGTTTTGGTTTGAAATTTGTAGATTAATATAGAAATGTATTTGCATACACCAATTGTGTTACACCCTTAACCCTAGGTCATATATCGGGATATGGATAGCCGGCCTATGGCTAACATAATCTCTTATCATGTCATATAATATTTATTTATGCTTTCATATGCTTAGTGGGTCGGCCTTAGGGCTTTGGATAGTAGGTTATATATAGGAGTTAGAGAGTGGCATATTAGCATCATAAGTAGCACTTGAGTCTTATTGTGTGGTTTGGAAGTTGCCTCCTCGAAGTGGCTAATTCATTTTACTTGCATATTGTGATCATTTCTCTATATTTTGGTGTTCTTTGGTGTTATATTGTTGCTTATATTCAGATCTATCTAAGTAATTTCATTACAAGTGGTATCAAAGTTGCGATCTCGGCCAAAATTAGGCCCAAAACCCTAAATTTTTGGTTTGGCCATATCTTCTTAATTGTTGTGAATTTCTCACCAATTTTTACACATGTTGAGACACTTGTCAAGTAAAATTCTCGGAAAAATTCAAGATTTTTTATCCATTTTTAAAATTTATTGCCATTTTAGGAGTTTTCCTAAATTCGCTCCACAAGCCACAATTTTCAAAGTTATTTACATTTTCGGAAAGCTCTAATAAAATAAAAGGGGGTTTATTCTCTGTATTTTCTGAATTAAGGCCAAAATAATTCATAAATTGGACACTTAAATCTTGATTAAAGGAGTTTATTCTTGAAACCCTAATTTTTGTGCATCATGGGGATGATTTTCTATGGAAAGGGTGAGGTGGATGCTAGAGAATGGTGGGTTGAATTTAAGAAGATTTATTTTTCATCTACATGGACATGGTTTTGGTTTTCATTTTGGCTTGATGGTCCAACAAAGAGGTGGGTCTCTCAATTGAATCAAGAGTGTTGATTGGTCTTAGGAGGAAATGGAACAAGTTTTCTTGGCTAGGTGGAATAAAAAAGGAGTGGATGGAGGAGGAAAGGAAGAAAAGGAAGAATAAGAAAAAGAAGAATTTGAAGGAGCGATTGAATTTGATAATACTAAGCATTAATCAACACTTTGCACTATGTTGACCCCTTGTACATTAAATTTTTTTATTATCTCTTAATATCTCTTATGCCTAAATTCATTTGGGACAAGGGATTTTAGAAATTAGTATATGACAATATTGTATCTCAAAGACCTGAGTAACTACCAATGTGTATGGAAGACACAGTTTGAAGTTGAACTTTGGTAGCAAATGTTGACCAATGATTGTAAGGAAATTGACGCTTGCCTTAGAAGGCCTAAACATTCAAAGGACTTCATAATCTGACAAACCCCTCATCTTAGTTCAACTCCTAGGTCTTTTAGGAAACCCTAGAGAACGCATTCACATATTGAAATTCTATATCAATGTATAAGATAATGATTAAATATTTTGTAATACATTCTAAATGGTTGAAAATATTGCATGACTGCATGACGAGCACAATTTGACAATTCTTATTTTATCCCACTTGACAACACACGTATTTCCCCCATTTGAACCCTTGATTTGGAATCAGCTTGGAAAGCTCTTTCATCTCGTGTTCCCCCATCAACAGTGCTAGGTAAGATCGTCTTTGTTAATTTGTACTTATTTCATTTAATGCAATTTATAAGCACCCTTTCTTAGAAAGTAGTGTAATAACAAATAATTTGTTTCTTCAAGTCTCTATAAGCACCCTTGCTTGACCAATGTTCATTTCAATAGTTCAAAACGATACATCTTTCATCCTAGGTCATTACATCTTTCAATCACATTTTTTTTTAGATTTTTGCTACCATGTCCAAAACCTTGATAGTGCAAATTTTGGCAAACATATGCCCAAGCATAATTTTCCTATAGTTATAGTGTTCACATTCATTTGATTTATGAATGGAGTCAAAGATGTACAATCAAGAAAGGGAAAAATCGAAGCAAAAACTTCATTAAATAAGTTTGCCACATGGAGAATAAAAGAAACCATACCATACTTGGGAGGAGCTCACCTTGAATGCCCCACAATTTCTTCCTTTATTAGTGTACAATGTCCCTAGGTGTATAAGTGACAATAAATTGAAGAGAAGGAGATCTAGATAGAGGAGTGATTGGTTTTTTCAAAGATAAGTGGCATGAGATACAAAAGCATGGTAGTCAATTTTTGAATAAGAGATTGTCTTTAAAAGGAAGGTATGCTAAAATATCTAAGGGAGTTGAGTGTATGAAAGGAGCTCCATCACCTAGATACAAGAAACTATTGTTTATTTTGTTGAATGGGACAACAAATTGAATGTTGCAGCATTGTTTAAGAATGTCAAAAATGTGAAATTTAGGTTGTTGATAGTGCAATTGGAAAATATATGCCCAGCCATAATTATCCTATAGTTATATTGTTTAGAGTCGTTTGGTTTATGAATGGTGTGAATGATGTGTTGCGATAAAGAAAGTGAAAAATCCAAGAAAAGACATTCATTAAATAAGTTTGCCACATGCAGAATATTTGAGGTGCCTCACAATATGTTCCTTTATTAGTGTACATTGTCCCCAAGAGTATAAATGACGAGCAATTGAAGCAAAGGGGATATAGATAGGGGAGTGATCGGTTTTTTTGAGAAGAAGTGTGAGATACACAAGCATGGTAGTCAATTTTTGAATAAGAGGTTGTCCTTGATAGGAAGGTATACTAAAATATCTAAGGGAGTTGGAGTGCATGAAGGAGATCCATCACCTAGATACACAAAACTATTGTTTATTTTGTTGAATGAGAGAAAAAAACAAACACTGCAGCATTTTGCCTAAGATTGTCAAAAATGTGAAATTTTAGTTGTCGGTAGCATAATTGGAAAATATATGCCCAACCATAACATTCCTAGAGTTATATTGTTTAGATTTGTTTGATTTATTAACGAAGTGAATGATGTATTGCAATCAAGAAAGGGAAAAATCCAAGCAAACAACTCCATTAAATAATTTTTCCACATGGAGAATAAAAGAAATTGTGTTATATTTATGTTTGTTTATTAGTGTACAATGTCCCCAGTGGTATAAATGACAAGGAATTGAAGGGAACTGATTGGTTGTATCAAAGAGAAGTGGCATGAGATACACAAGCATGGCAGTCAATTTTTGAATAAGAGGTTGTCGTTGATAGGAAGGTATACTAAAATATCTTAAGGGTGTTGGAGTGCATAAAGGAGCTCCATCACCCGATACAATAAAGTATAAATTATTGTTTATTTCGTTGAATGAGACACCAAAATGAATAATGTAGCTTTGCCTAAGAATATCAAAAATATGAAATTTTGTTGGTAGCACAACATATTAGGTAGTTTGACAGATAAAAGGAAATCTATCACAAGTTATTCAACATGGGATCAAGAGTAGGTTCAGGGAGCAGAAAAATAAAGCCAGACATTGCATTATCCCCCACAACAAAAGGATACACAGTAGCAATAAGTGCATCGTTTGAAGCAATTTGATTCAAGAAGATTCTAGGTGACTTGAACCTACAATGAAATAACTCCATAGCCCTCTTCAGAGAGTCAAAGTGCTTAATGGATAAATTATAATAGTAGGTGACATATAGAGAGAGGAGGAAGCAATACTCCAAAGTATGCCTGGTTTTGTACTATTTTTTAAGTTTTACAGCATTCTTCATCAATTAACATTCAATCTGTCAACTAACTCATAACTATTATAACTAAGTATGACCATTTTATATATATAGTAAGCACCTCACCTGATGCTCTTATAAGAGATTACACCAAACTTCTCTAAACTTGATGAATTCGCCACATCCAAGAGATTTTGTCAATATTCACTTATTTTCTCCTGACATGCAAAAATAATGCAGCTCAACTTCTAACAATGTAAGTCACCATTAATGATTGTGCTCTTCATGCCCTATGATAAAGCTTCCATCCACACTGTGAAGCAATGACTACAACCAATCATATAGTGGCTGTCGTTTTGTGCTCTTCATGCCCTATACCCTTTTGTTGGATAAACTTGTTTGCCGCCAACCTCACCTTCGGCTTGTCCAAGTATACATTGTTAGCTCTTATCCTAAACACTTCTTTTATGTCTAAACTATGTGTATTCGCTTACTCAAGTTATTTACAGCATAATTAAGTTTCATAAATATTACACTTGCATAGTTAAAGGCGCAATACATCCAAGAATCATAAACTACAACAAAATAAGAAAGGAGTATAGAGTTATGCATAGCAAGCTTGGGACTCTTAATTGATTTTACGAAGATATGCATACAATGGCTCCAGGTCAACAATGTGAAAAGGAAACCCAGAGTACCAAGTATCTATTCTTCTCCAAGTTATATAGTTAGCAATTATATCAGAAACTTCGGCTTCTTGGCCAAGTACAAGTGTGTTTGTCATTTTCTTTACATGTATATCTTTCATCTTCTTTCACAATTCCCAGATATACAACAATACAAATCATGCATATGATGATAGGCATTCTCCAATTCATACAGCTAGCAATCATATGTAAAAGTTCAGCTTCTTAGCCGATTACAGCAGGTAAGAACCCCCAAAGACCATGGGCTAATGAAAGTTAAAACTTGAACTAACTGGACGGTAGTCTTGTATAGCCCTTTTCCTTTGTCTTCCCTTTGCTTCATCCTATGTATTAGACTCAAGTGAACTAATAGCCATCAAGGCAAACCCATATCATTAAAATTGAGGGAATCATATACCACCTTACTTTGGCTCTTCAGCCTTCCACTTAACGTTCCTCGTGGAATAGTACCACTTGGGCCTATTCTTGATCTAATCAACCTACTGATTTGAGCGATTAACATCATAAATATGAGGCATTTATGTCTCAAAATAAGCCCAACTAATATTGCCTTGAGTGTCCTGCACATGACCCTATACCTTCTTTTCTATTTCCTATTGCTTTGTTAGTATTTATTATTTAACAAGCATATAGCAACTCATGTAGATTCAAAAGTACCTAAGTTTCTAGGAAACGCGTTTATGGATCCGAAACGTGGAAATTCAGATTTTCCAAGAATTCTTGGAAACAAAACTGCACAATAACATCTGTACTACGAATTATTTAAAAATATAAACAGATAAAAAACAAAACACTTCAAAACTCCGGTATTCTTTTTTAATCTAATTTTTTATGTTTTTTTTTCTTGAGTGCTGGAAATGCCCAAAAACCTGCTGTAATCGCTCGGAAACATTCGGAAAATGCTCAAAAGCTACCGGAAATGCCCTGAAAACGGTCGTGTTGTTTTTGGGATGATTCCGGTGGTGTGTACCAAAAAATGTTACTAGCAGGAAACACCAAGTGCAGGGTGTGTATCTTGCAACTTAGAAAACAACTCCTATTATTTTCATCTTCCTTGACTGCTCTTCTGATTGCGACTTTATTAAAAATATACAAATCAACCTCTATTCTTTCGAATAATTACTGCAGCCTACAAACATCATCTTCTCATTTGTTGTCAAACTTATTCCCTTTTCATTCTAGAAAGAGGCATAACAGTTGAACCAAAGATTTGGAGATGACTTCCCTCTGGTGTCCTACCTTGGAATGACTTTAAAGGACTCCTATTGAACATATAACTAACAGTATGGACTGCTTCAACTCAATATATTTTCAGAACTCCTTTTCCTTTCAACATGCTTCTCAACTTGTTTATAATCATCCTAATCCTCCCCTCCATCATGTCATTTTGCTAAGGAATATATGGTGTTATTAGCTGCCCATGAATTCTTTTCCCCTTGCAAAATTAATAAACCTATTGGAAGCAAATTTGTTTCCATTGTCAGATATGAAAGCCTTGATCTGCTTACCATATTGATTTTCTACAGCAGCCTTAAAATGCTTAGTTCGTCAAAAGCATCTGATTCTTTTTTTGAGAATTCATACCTACATATTTCTACTGGTACCATCAATAATCAAAAGAAAGAATGTCGCACAAAAATAAAATTTATCTTCAACAGCCAGAAATATCATCCAAGCTTTTTCATCTTCCAAAGGCTTCCTGCCATACCCCTAGCACAAACCTCTGTCTCCTTGCCGTGGGGTAAGCCATCTACCATGTGCTTATTCTGGAAAGTAGAAAGATAATGCAAATTCAAATGTCCATGCCCATGGTACCAAAGAGCACCAGGATTGGCAATAGAAACCAAGACATGTATATGTGAAATCAGCCTCTTGAAAACTATTGAAAATCTAATCTCTAAAGCCAAAGGTTAAAATTTAATTACATCTTTTGTAATTCACAAAAATATTTATTTGTTATAAATATGTCTGTCTAGTAATTTGAAAAATATACGAAGGATTCTTAACGCTATAATATACAACACTTTTTGAAATTTTTTCCGTACCTCTTGAAAATTCGATTTGTGCATTTCCACAACCCTCCACATATTGTGTCGTGTCATCACCGACAATCACAATTTAGGTCATCTTCTGCAAATGTCAAAAACCAATCTTTCCTACTAGTCATATGTTTACTGGAACTGTAATAAAAAAGTAAAAATTATTGTTCCATCTTGCATGCTGAGAAACCAACAAAGCACATATATCATTTTAATCCTCATGCTCAAAATATTGACCTCATCATAGCCAGAACTGGATTATCTCTTCTTATTTTCTATTAATATTCTTTTCCTGCAGTCTTTCTTTAAGTGACCTATCTTGCCGCAAATATAACATCATACCTTTTTGTCGAATAACCTGTGGTAGAATTGGTCGTTTTCCTTTTGAGGATGTGACTGTATCTCCCCTTTTTTTTGGCCTTGAAAGCAAAGTAATTTCCCAGACCTATGTCATTCTTCCCAAATTACTTCGTCCACCTGCCTCTGTACAAATTTATTGCACAATTTGTTGAAAGTAATATTATAATAATTGCATACAAGCACGTCTGATTAAATGTTTCAACAAATTTTGTTGACCAAGGGAAACTCTAAAAGCAATCACAACCAGATCTTCTTCTTCTACCTTTCTATCAATGGCGGCCAATTGATCCTTGGCATATTTTATTTCCAGTAAGTGCTACTGAAGTGGATCTCCCTCTTCCAAATTGAGAAAGAACAGATTCTTCAAATAAAATCTCCTTCTTCTATCCAAAGTCAGGTATTTTTATTTAACCTATGCTAGATTTCTAATGAAACATTTGACCTTGAAACATCAGTCAACATTTAATCTGTCACCAGAAGATTCAGAAACATCAGGACCTCTTTAGTTTTACTTCAGAGATCCCAATCTTCTTCAAGATCATCTACCTCTCCTTCCCCTTCATCAGGTCATCATTCTACAACTTTCATGAGATCCCCATACTTGAACATTGCTATCATTGGTCTTTTCCAAATATGAAAGTTTTCTTCATTGAACTTTAGGGAATCGGTGAAAAGAAGGTTGTTTAGATTTAACATGATTCTGAATTTCTAATGCAAAATGAAAATTCTAACACTAACGTCCAACTTATGTTGATAAAAACAGACTTCCCACTTTTCCTGATAAAAAGATCTTTTTTGACTCAGAAATATAAGAATTAAACATAAACTTGATATTTGTTTCTTTTCTTTCTGTTACCTATACTTACGTCAGGTTGAATGCCTCTAAGCAAAAAAATCTATGCCTCTGACTGCATAGACATTGCCATTTGAGCTATCCTTCTAAAGCTCTGAACTTGGAAAACTCACTAAATTGAGATCAGACACCCAACAAAATTCAGATGCTATCATTCACCTTAGGTTGGATACACAGCCACTCAAATGCAAGGCAGTTTGCCTCTTGTTTGATTTGGATTTAGATGCTGTTCTGTATGCTTGACATCTGTCTGCAATCAAAATGCTGATCTGGTACAACCATTGTAACAGGTCTATACTTCTTGAAAACATACAGATATATGTAGTTCAGAAAGTTATAAAGATGTGCAGTTCAGATAACTACAAAAATGTTTTATATAGGAAAATATTTCATACCATTTCTCTAATTGGTCTTGTCATTAACCTATGTTGCCAAGAAATGGGTACAGGTATGGATCCGAAACGCCGATTTTCGAAAAAACCTTGGGTACGAAACGTTACAGAAACGTCCGTACAATATATTCTAAAAAAATTAAATATATGCATAGTACTCATTTTCAAAATTTTAATCAATGGACCATAAGAAATAAAGCACTAAAAATATTTTGCAATCATTGAAGTTCTAAAGATTCATCATTCAACATGGTTACAATTTCAATGTTTCATATATACATGATTATAATCTAGATTCTAGAATATATCATCTAGATTTTCTTCATAATCATTTGTCATGCATCCATGTTTCAAAAATTATAGTTGTAACATGCTTCATTGTATTCATTTGATTGAGGATTCCAATGGAAAATTCTATTCTAAGGAGTAGTAATATATTGAGTCAAAACCTGCTTTCTAGCCTGGCATTTCTTGGTTTCTACTAGATTCTTCCTACTTTCTTTGGATTACTATTCTGACCCAAACTATCTTTAGGCTTGTTTAATGTGCCTCCTTGTTAGTATAGTTTTAATGTTATAAGACTTTACAGCTGAACACACTGTAACTTATTCTTGGGTTTGAAAAATTCTCTGAGCAGAAATATAGGCTATATTTGAAAAGATTAAGTGGAGTAACACAACAACAAACTGGAATAAACTCTTCCTTATAATATATAAGCTGCGAAACGTTCCGGAAACGTCCCCTAACGCCCTAGATGTTTCCAGAAACGTCCTCATGCGTTCTAGGACATGTCCGAGAAGTTTCGCACTGCTTCCATACCGAAACTTTTTAGGCTAGATAAGGCAAGGAGGGTGACGTAACTCGGCAACATAGTCATTAACAATAAAAGATTTATTTCATAGCATAATACTTTTTGTCTTCCCCACAAGTGACTAAGTTCTAGGCATTGTCCTTGTGGATGTCTCTTCATATATCACTTGGAATCTAACTTCAACCTTCGATCTCAAACCCACAAATACCCATCGACTTAGGCTTTGATCCCAAAATGTAATCTCTTTCTAGGGCTGATTCTGAAAAAGAAGAAAACCAAACAAACCTAAGTGAAATTAAATACAAGTTTTGTAACAGCAAAGTGGTCAAACACTAGCAGCCAACTGAAAAACACACCCTTAGGGTATCAAAATCAATGTAGAACATTAATAAATATTCTTCTACGGCAGCGAACTGTACCAACACCTAGGAGCAGCCATTCACATGCATAATGTAATGTCCCCTTCTCGGGACATTTTCCACATCGAAGATTTGAAGACCCTCAACCCAATGGGTTCAAGGAATTGAGCTCGAAAGTTATCCTAAGGTGTCTATTATCTATTTGTAACCCCTTGGAGGGCTCTTTAGTTAGTTAATGTGCACTTAGGCTAGTTATCTTTATTATTTAATTAAAATAATAAAGTGCACATGGTAGTAGTCATTAAATATTTTTAATTTAATATTGTCTTAGGGAGAAAACATTAAATGAGGGGTCATTGGATTTTGCACCTCTTATTTCTATAAAAGAGGGGTCGCATTTCCTTTATTGGCATGTTGATGAATTATTGAAATTTACTCCTTGCGTGGAGAAAGGGATGTATGCCCAAATTTGATACTCTTGCTCTCTCATTGTTGAAGGATCTCTCTTGTGGTTGAAGATATTGAAGTCTCTATTGTTCTCTTCATTGTGTTGAGTGTGTTCTTGCATGGTTTATCCATTCTAAGTGTTGGCGACTTGGATTGGGGATTGTTTAAGCATATTTTTGGTATCTCAAAATATATTTATGTTGCAAATCTGATTTAGCATAATTTTGTGAGTGTGTGTGACCAGATTTGAGGGTTTTGAGAGTAATACAAGTGTTGGAATTAATTTATGTGCAAACAGCAATTTATTTTGCCCTAAGCGACTTGCTATTATGGTTATTTTGGGAGTTTAGCTACTATTATTCTAAGTTGGTTTGGTTCATCTTGTTCCTTGTATTTTTCCGAGTTCGAACATATCTCATTTGCCCAAATCGTAGTTTTGAAAAAGATGTGAATTTTTACAGATTGCAGCAGACTAAGGTTTGATTAGCAATTGTTTTCAGTTGTGTATAATCAGATTTAAAAATCTGATTTGTCTAAAAATTATTTCTGAGCAAGGGGAGTGATTTTGGAGTGTTTGGAAGATTGGGAAAAGACTAGAAATAATTTATGCAAATATTCCTAACCCTAGCAACTTGTATTCAGATTTTGGGGGTCTGTTTGAGGTGGTTTCAGTCATCATAAAATTCAGATCTTTAGTTCTTTGGAAAGGTCTTGATTTATAGAATAATCTGCATTTTATTTGGTGGGAAAATATTGAGTTTGGAGCAAGTTATCAATTTTTGAAGTTTTTAGTTGTTTTGGGTATTTATTTAATTAATTATCTACTGTTAAAAATCAGATCTAGAAAATATTAGCATTCTAATTAGTTTTCCCATCTAACCCACCACTTTGGCATACTCCAACCCCACTTTGGGTTGTATTATTGCCAACATTGGGTTATTTGAGGTCAAACTAAGAAGATCTAATCTTCCTAGGATTGATTTGGATAATTAATTTTACAGATTTAAATAATATCCTAAAAGGGGATATTACACATAAACTAACAAAAATTGATATAGAATGATGCCAATTAATTTATTCAACCTTATAGAAATTATATTAGCCCATATGTGTCACAAATCAAGGAAAATAAGTGCCAACACACTGTTGTAATTATTAAAATAATCAGCAGAAGTGCAGGTCCAAAATAATTATGAAAAGAGGGTTTAGAAACCCCAAACTTATCAACAAAAAGTAGATTCCGGCTTTAGAAATTATGAGGAAGACAAATATGAACTCAAATGTGATTGTCGTGCCCTAGATGGCACCAAACCCTTCACCAATGCAAGTCGCTCCACAAGGGAGAGACTCGACAATGCCTCTAAAAATTTGATTATGTCTTCTCTCCACTAAAAGATGTCTTCAAGCCAATGGAAGGAGGGAATTCGTCCCCAACCAACCACTAGAAGGGGTTTCGTCCTTCTAGGAGATGCCACACTTGGATTGCCGCCCGAGAGTGGAAGAACAAAGAGCTACTACCCCACAAGTACAAATAGAGAAAATGCACCAATGTATGATGTACAAAATAAGGTCTTCACTTCCTTTTATACCCCTCCCTTTGGCGCCCAAGCTAGGAAAGACATGGCCGACCCATAGGAAGATGTTATATTCTTTTATTTAGCCTCTCCAAATGCCTTAAGCCCAGTAGACCTACTTCAAGAGGAAATACATTAAAAAGAAAACATTAAAATTAGAAAAACAAATGCAAAAGGGAGCTCAATTTCCTTTTCCAACTCCTATGCATCTTTGCCATGGAAATGGGATGGCAAGAAGTCCAAAATTTGATTCTTAATTGGGAAAAAGGGACATTACAGTCATCCCCTCCCAAAATTGCTTGTCCCAAGCAATTGCAAACCCAATGTATCTGTTGTCTTGTACTCTTCATTCCCCTCACTTTGAAGCTCTGTTGGAGCTCAAAATTACACCCGTCCCAGATCGGGATGAACTGAGGCTTTGAGGCAACATGGGATTGTCTCTAAGTTGAGGGACTTGCGCTTGAGATAGACCTCCAGAGAAGGTCGGTTTCTATACCTATTTCTAAAACTACTCTTAAAAAGGGAAATACAACTAACTAATCCTAATCTACACATTACAAGGGACCAAGGTTAGAAAGAGATGCGCAAAAGGGAAATCCTAAGCTAAAAGGGATGGTGATAACACCAGAAAAAGGGTTGATCGCTCTCCACAAGGGGAAGGAAAGAGAGAAAACATGGGAAGAAAGGGCGACAGGGCATGCCACGGACCGCATCCATCCAGACTCAACTTTCCCACTCATTGAAAACACGGAAAAGTTGAACTCCGCAAGTAGAAAAATACACACAACATGCCAGAAGAAAACAAAGGCAAGAATGCAAAAATTGAGAAAAGTGCAGAGATAGACATGCCACAAAACCCGCTTTATTGCTTGAAATATGCACAAACCATTACATTCCTAGGAGAAGGCACAAATACATTGCAAAGACAAAATTAAAGGTCTGAAACTTATGGGAAGTCGGCCACCATTTTGGCATGGTGCCTTTACAACAAAGAGATCTCTTTTTCAATGCGCAAGTTCCAAATTTAAAGAGAAATGGGAAGAAGTGAGAAGAGAGAGGCGCCAAAAGAGAAGTTCAACCACTAAGGATCAATCGTTGTCAATGCCTCGCAGAGAGATGTGGGCACTTGACATGGCTTCTATCGCACGCCATTGGATTTTGCAAGTCGCAAAGAACGGCGCCCATACTTCAATATTTTTGTCGATGGAGTAGTTGAACATTTGAATTTCAAATTAGGTAATGTTTCAAGACTCCCGCGGGTTTTCTTGATTCTACTGATTTACATGTTTCGCAACTTTCACCGCAGCTCTAAAAACTTTTGCACTCGTCTTTCGATGCCATCGCTATTCCGTGAGGCTTTGACCTTCTTCTTGTGCGGTCGTAAGTATGCGGTTGTGTTCCATTGTTGTGCGGTTTCTAGAGAATCCGCGCAACACTAAAATTGGGAAACCCGCGGAACACTAGGATAGCATTTCACGGCTTCCAGCCTTAGTCGCATTTCAATTTCATTCCACCGCGCGCCGTACCTTGCAGCACTATTCCTTCACATCGTGGTTTCTGCATAACGGACTTCTCCCTTGATCCCGCAAAATTGGCAAACTCTACAAGATGTTGTGTATAATGGGTCTGCGTGACATTGTGCTTCCAAGCCGTGAAACACTAAGCTTCTCATTTCTTTGCTCTGCGGATTTTGTCCTTAGCCAATTTTTGTCTTCTTCACGGGCCTAACACCTGCAATGCTCTGACTTACCTTTGACCCGCAAGAGACCGAATTGAGCCGCAAAGGTCTTTAGTCGTTGCAAATCCGCCTAAGTCCTAAGTTGATGCTCCTTTGTTACGTGGGTTAGGAGAACCCACAAAACACTAAGTTCGCTTCACTCCGCAAAGAAATCAATCAGCGTCCATTGCCGTTGTCTTAGCGCAAAAATGGCTAAGTCCTTTTTTTATGAATTGTCCAAAATTGCAAGGGGTGCAAATTTGGGATAACAAGTTCCACACCTTTTAATGAAGTAGGAGGTGGCATCATTGATAAAGTATCCGCAACTATTAGAATTTGCGGAGAGAGAGAGAATAAACCGAATAAATGTGTAAAGAATGATTGAAGAGAAAACCGGAATACACACTGTGCAAATGGGTTGTGTGTCCGGGTATTTATTATGCAAAGACGGTTACAAAATTAGTTAGCGGTTACAACCGCATAACCATACAAAACAATTATAAAAGGGGAAGTCTTATTCATTTATTCCTACACCCCCTCTTAAGACTTACCCTACATAACTCAAAAACAAACAATCTAACAAAACAAAACTACGCAATCTTCAAACACTTTCACTTTGAAAGCAATGCTATGATAAGGTAGGGCTCCATCAAGCTGCTTCGTGACCTTCGTAAAGGTGTAGCTCCCGAGCTGAATTCCCAAGTTCCCGGATTCCACCTCCCCGAACTCCCGAATCACAGATCTCCCGAATTATTGGACAACCATCCATACTGAGCCATCCACAAGCTCCATCAAGTTGTCTCATGACCCTCGTGAGGGTATAATTCCCAAGATCCACAGTCTCCCAAACTATCTGAGCAACCATCCATACCGAGCTTCATCTACCCTGTATCCTTTCTTGCCTTCAAAGTTTAGAGCATCTTTATAGCACGTATTCATCACTGTCCTCACTACCTTCTGCATCTGGTGGGTCTTCAACCATGGCTATATTGGTTGTATTTGATATGACTTTACCCTTGAGCACATCATTGGCTTGAACACGACAATCCCATGTTGTGTGACCTCTTTTCTTACAATAATGACATTCAATCTCCAACTTATCTGATCTTCTATGATATTTTCTGGTTCTAGAATAGAATGCACTTTCTTGCTGGGAATGACCTTCTGCATCCTCTGTAGTTCGTTTTTCCTCAGCTAGAAGAGCTGCTATCATATCATCCAGAGATTGAGATTGAATTTGACTGAGGGTAAAAACTACATTGCTATATTTTGAAGACAAACTATTTAATAGGATAGCTTTGGCATCTTCGTCCTCAATTGCAGCTTTCACTTCTGCTAGTTGTCTGATCAAGGACCTTAGATTATTGATGTGGCTTGACATAGAGACTCCGTCATCCATTTTGAACCTATATAACTGAAGTTTCAGGGAAAATTTGGCATTGACTGCTTTCGCTCCAAATAATTTATTTAGAGTATCCCAAATTTCCTTCGATGATTTGTCTAGGTCTACATGATGAAGTTCAGAGTCAGAGAGAGCAAGGCCAATAATAGCTTTCACTCTATCATCTCTGCTTTGCCATTCTAACAATTTCGATGCATCGGTAGGTGTTGTCTCTTTCCCGTTTACAATGCCCCACAAATTTTTATTCATAAGTTGCATTTGTATTTTCACTCTCCATGTATGAAAATTTAGACCAGAATATTTTTCTATGGGCATTTCCATTTTAATAAAATAGAATAAATACAACTGCGTATTTTGGCAATGAATAAATAAAATAAAATAAAATACCAGTTGCACAGTTCCGTGCCCTAGCGCAGGTAGTCTTTTTGCTTCTGTGTCTTTCCTGCCTTATGTCTGTGAAAAATATTTGTGCCCTAGCAATTCGTGACTGTAATAATGCACCATATTAGCGCAAATCGCGACTGTAAAAATGTCTAAAATCACGATTTTTCGTGGCTATTAAAATCTGACTATTTGTGCTCGAAAATGTTGTTATTTTCCTGAAAAACGTGCCATTCGCGACTGTATTTTCGTGACTTTTTTAGAAAAACGCGAGTGTATTCTTCTGATTCGCGACAGTACAGTGTGATTTTTCGTGCCCTAATGGCGTGCCCTTGATTTCCGACTGCAGCGTGCCCTAATGGGACTCACGAAAATATCTTTCTTCCTCCCTCTCTTTGCTTGCCCCACGCTCTGATACCACTGTTAGAATTTGCGGAGAGAGAATAAACCGAATAAATGTGTAAAGAATGATTGAAGAGAAAACCGGAATACACACTGTACAAATGGGTTGTGTGTCCGGGTATTTATTATGCAAAGACGGTTACAAAATTAGTTAGCGGTTACAACCGCATAACCATACAAAACAATTATAAAAGGGGAAGTCTTATTCATTTATTCCTACAGCAACCACATTAGGCTTTCCCTTAAATTAAATAGTGTTGTCCCAAAAACGGTTGTAATCATGCATTTTTCTTCCAAAAATCAGAATGTTTAAGTGTGAAAATAACACATCATAATCTGATTTTGTTCCTCCTTTCAGCTGAGATCTTCTTCCCTCAACATTCCATGACAAAATTCTCTTCAAAAATGGAAACAAACTATTGTTCATGGCTGTTAATGAAAACCCCAAGTTTGATTTTTGCAAACTCAGCCCTTTGACTATGGCATAACGATTACCAAACTGAAATCTTACGAAGAAAAGCAACTCCATGAATAAAGTAGGGACTGAAATTTGATTTACATATGTTGAAAATTTGGGAACAGCAGGCCTACAATTAAAATCAGCAGTTATCTTGGCCTTAAACTTGAGCAAATCAGCCTTCCTAGCATTCCCATGAATTTTGATTTCATCATTTTTCAAATGGAACCCACACTCTATGTGAATTTTGAGGGTAAGTTCTTCTATAACGTGGAGCTCTTAATACCTAAAAACATTGTGTGACTCAGCTGAAATGAAAACAAGGTAGTCAAAACAAAATACATACCTCATCATGGGGTCATAAAACTGAAAAATAGAACCATCTTTCTCCTCTTTGGTGGCCATGCAAACAGCTCCAAGTTTATCATAATTGCTTCATTTTTCCCATACTTCCTTTGGTTCTCTCATGGAACCATGGGTTAAGAATCCATAAAAAAGAAAATCAGAATTCCCATCAAGCTTAAAACATATCATTTTAGAATTTTCCTTACATATGCAAAGAGAAAAATCAAAACCGAAATCTTTATCTTCACCCTTTTTATGTCTCATGTGATAGCCTGGATGATCAGCCTGTGGAGCATCATGAACAACCCTCAAGATCATGTTCTTCACCCTTGCTTTGGGAACCAAATAGATTCGGTTTTTGTAGAGAATAAGCTCATCCATTACCTTGTACCTTTCACCACTTATTTTCCCTTCAAAAACAGCATTAGCAAACTTATTTTTGGCATACTCAGTTGTAACTAATAACTTCCAATCTGCTGTAATTTTGGATAAAGAGCAAGAATGTGACTCCTTAACAAAGTATCTTCTTCCAAATAATAATCTTGGGGTATTTCCGAAGCACACATTGCAAAGTAATATGTTTACCTTTGCCCGTGAAACTTATCTCCATGCTTTGATAGTTCAGAATGAGCTCTCCCAACGAACGCAACCATTGAACTCCAAGCACGATACCCAAATCAGCCAAATCGGCACATACCTCATATAGTTCCAATGCAATATGGAGTTGAGAACACTTCTTGGTACATTGCATAGAGTGACCATCCGCTATCTTAACAATGAATCCTTTGAAGTCTTCAACCTTCAATTTCAAGTTGGCCACCAAGCATGCATCTATGAAGTTGTGAGTGGCTCCCCCATCAATCAAAATTGTGACTTTGTGCCCTTGTAGATTACCCTTCATGTGAAATGAATTGTAACTAGGTGCCCCCATCAAGGTAGCAAGAGTGTTATCCACCTTTTCCGGATCTTCTTCCGGCATACTATCATGCTTAGCTTCATCAACATTGCTTTCATCATCATCACAATCAAAAATACTTCAATATAATGCACTTTACCTTTGCCCAAACAATGATGCCCTGGAGTCCATGGATCCTTGCATGAGAAGCACAAATTCTTTCTTCGAAGTTCGTTTCTAGATTCCTTTTCATTGCTGGTTTTGGGCTGAGTACATGGCACCTTTTGGAGTGGCTTCTTTGGTTGGTCTAACGAGAAGTTTCTAGGCTGCCTAGTAGGTTGTCCTCCACTCAAATTCACCTTAGGAAGACTATTGTTTGCTGTTGTTTTTGGAGCAGCACCTTCAAGATCTAAAGCCTTCTTAATTGCCTCTTGAAGAGACAATGGATCAAAGGCTCAAACCAAACCCTTGAGGGGTTCAATCAAACCTTCAATGAAAACCATTATAAGCCTTCTTTCTGACACATCCGTAATCATAACGGAAAGTCTCTGGAACTTTGTCACATACTCCTCTATCGTGCCTTGTTGTCTCAAATGTGCAAGCTCACGAAAGTGAACTTCCGGATCAACTCTATCAAATCAATCAATGAGTCTTTGATAAAACATATCATAGACATGTATCTCATTGTGCCCTCGTGTCACTAACCCGTGAAACCACCATTCATGAGCAATTACTTCAATATGCAATGTAGCAAACTTGATAGCATCCTCTTCCATCATAGGCTTCAAAGACAAATATGTATTCAACTTCTGAATCCAAACTCTAGTTGACCCTTTGGTTGATCCATCAAATGTGGAAAAAGTCATCTTTCCCAACACATTCTGAACCTCCTTTTGTGGCATGTGATGTCTAGGCTCGGGCCTAGGTCTTCCTCTAGTCACTCCAATGAATTTCGCGAGTGAAATAGTCTCACGAATTTCCTTGGAAGAGCCATATACTCTTCATAGCTTGTGGCAATGTTTCGTCCAAGTGGAGGGCCTTGTTTCATCCTCCGGAATAGCTTCTTCACTAGGAAGGAAAGTGGGGTTTGTAAGATCCGTAGCCCGATCCCATAGGTCGTCGTGTATTGTTAGCTCCAAATGAGCTACCATCGCCATTTGAACCCTAGATTCATCTATCTTTTGGAGGGATAGGGCTAGAAAATCCATCAGTACCACAAGTCTCTCTTGACGGCAATCAACTTGTCAACTTTGGCTTCTTGAGAATCTTGATCAGCCATATTGTCTTCTTCCCTTGGCTAGTTCGCCTTTCTTCTTCTTTGGTAGCAAGAAGGAACCCCATGTTGCCTTCTTTCGTTGAAACCCTCGGCCTTTGAAGATCCCAGCGTTGATACCACTGTAATATCCCTTTCTAGAGCTGATTCTAAAAAAGAAGGAAACCACACAAACCCAAGTGAAGTAAAATATGATTTTTGTAACAGTAGTGGTCAAACCCTAGCAGCAAACTGAAAACACACCTTTAGGATATCAAAATCAACGTAGAACATTGATAAATATTCTTCTAAGGCAGTGAATTGTACCAACACTTAGGAGCAACCATTCACATGCATAAACTAGCCAAAGTTGATATAGAATGATCCCAATTAATTTATACAACCTTATAGAAATTATATCGGCCCATATACTTCACAAATCAAGAGAAAAAAGTGTCAACACACTGCTGTAATTATTAAAATAATCAGTAGAAGTGCAGCTCCAAAATAATTATGAAAAGAGGGTTTAGAAACCCCGAACTTATCAACAAAAAGTAGATTTCGGCTTTAGAAATTATGAGGAAGACAAATATGAACTCAAATGTGATTGTCGTGCCCTAGATGGCACTAAACCCTTCACCAACGCAAGTCTTACAAAAAGGAGACTCAATAATGCCTCTAAAAATCTGATTATGTCTTCTCTCCATGAAAATATGTCTTCAAACCAATGGAAGGAGGGTTTTCGTCCCCCAACCAACCACTAGAAGGGGTTTCGTCCTTCTAAGAGATGCCACCACAGACTTGGATTGCACGCCAGAGTGTTTGAACAATGAGCTACTAGCCCACAAGTCCAAATAGAGAAAATGTGCCAATGTATAATGTGCAAAATGAGGCCTTCATTTCTTTTTATACCCCTCCCTTTGGCGCCCAAGCTAGGAAAGACATGGCCGACCCATAGGAAGATGTTATATTCTTTTATTAAGCCTCTTGAAATGCCTTAAGCCCAGCCGACCTGCTTCAAGAGGAAATACACTAAAAAGAAAACATTAAAATTAGAAAAGCAAATGCAAAAGGGAGCTCAATTTCCTTTTCCAACTCCTCTACTTCTTTTCCATGGAAAAGGGGATGGCAAGAAGTCCAAAATTTGATTCGTAAGTGGGAAAAAGGGACATTACACAAAAGGAAGAATATAGCATAACCCTAGAGAATGTAGAGAGAGAGAAGGGAGCAATACTTCATCATCCTATATTCAGTCCTATATTGCATTTATAGTGTTCTTGATTGGCTGATTTTTGTCTCCTAACTATCAACTAATTTATCAATAACTCATAACTATCTTAACCAAGGACACATAAGTTACCAATTCATTTTGAGTATAGCATATAGGGTTTGTCAATATGCCAATTGTTATTCTTGCCCTAGGGATGGCTTGGGTATGGTCAAATGCATTTAAAAATATTTAAAAAGTTGAAAATATTCTACCCTAATAAAGAGGAATTAACCACATAATATTTGGTTAGCTAAATCATACTTGTACCCAAACTAGAAACATACCGGCATATTGTAATGTCCCCCTTTTTTATAAAAATTAAAAGAAGATAAAGTCGATTTGCACATGTAATTTTAAAATGAAATTTTATAAATTGTGCAAATCGAATTAAAAAGGGGAAGTTCGACTTCACCTTGAGAAAATAAATGAATGTTTTTAAAGGTAAACCAAGTGACTAGGCAAGTCGCATTTTCCTGGGAGCATGTAATAATTAATATTTGAGATAAAGTGATTATTCCTAAGCATGGGTCGACCCATAAGAGCATCTTTTTAATATCCCTATGCATTTAAATTTGGTTGTTGCTGACTTGCAGGCACATTTTTAAATGAGATTTTCTCCTAGATGATGGCGCCAAAGATGGAGAACTTTGGAGGATGTGCAAGCAAAAGCTATAAAAGAAGATGTGGCTACTCCTTTTTTGGCATGTTGACGGTTTATGAAACTTATCTTCATGCTTGAAGAAGGGATGTATGCCCACTTATGATCAAAAATAAAAGGTGTTTATTAACACCACCATTTGTGAAGTGTGTGTGCCCATGAAAACTTGAAGTAATAAGTTTTGCAATCATTTCTCATTATATATACAAGGCGTCATTTTTGGGAGAAGATATAAGCTTGCTTTGAGGGTTTGAAGTGTGATTTATGATGAATATCTTTTATTACATATTGTTGGTTTTTATCTCGACTTGTTTGGGCATGTGCTAAGAGTATTTTGGAGTGATTTTGAAGTATTTATAAATCTGCTGTTTGGATTTATTATTTGCAGATCTAGAACTACATTTATTGACTTTTAAAGTGAAAGAAAAGTGTTGGAACTGTGTTGCAGATTTTACCCTAACCCTAGCGACTGGGTTTGGGATTTTGGGTGTTGTTTTGAGGGGTCTCTAGTGTGTGAAAAGATCTAATTTTTATTTTGGATTGAAGCTCATAATTTTCCCTTTCCGCTGCACTTGGTTTCATTTCAAAAGAGTTAATATTTTTGAAGTTATGGATTTTCAAAGTTTTCATTGATTTTCAGCAGTTTTATTTATTATTTTACTTCTGCAAAAGTATATTGGAAAAAGGAGTATAAATACCGACTGGATTGCCCATCTAAACCCTCACCTTGGCTCACTCCAACCCCATTTGGGTTGTATTGTAGCTGACACTAGGGTTAGTTGAGGTAACCCTAGAAGGGTTTATCTTCTAAGTTGTTTGTTTTTGCAAGTAAATAATAATATATTATTAATATCCCACAAGGGGATATTACACATATACAGTGAGCAGTGCCAATCGCTACTTGAGTATCACCATATATATATGTGTGTGTGTGTGTGTGTGTCTGCATGTGTGTGCGTGCGTGCGGGTGTGCGTGCGTGCGGGTGTACATGCGTGCGGGTGTACGTGCATGCGTGTGTGGGTGTGTCTGTGTGTGTGTGCGTGTGCATGTGTGTGCATGTGCATGTGTGTGCGTGTGTGTGTATAAAGAGAGAGTGACGGTAGGAGAGATAAAGTCCTATCCAAGACACATAAATTTGTGTTCATGCAAGACGGAGCACATTTAGGTTTGATACTTCTAATCGAGAGAGTGCACGAACACAAAAATTGAAGTTGATCTACTACGAGTCTCAAGATCAAAAACTCATATTTTCAACATGGCATTATATAAAGGGAGTACTTGACATGAAAAAAACAAAACGGCCATTAAGGGATGTCATGTTAGAAATAAATAATTATTTTGAATATTGGTTGGCACAAAATGATTAATCATTTTAAAAATTGGCTGCCACACCAACATCACCATATAAGCCACAACTCATCATCATTAGGTATGTTGCATAGTAGTTTCATGCAGTCATGCAACTGTCCAGATTTAAGAAGTTCCACTAATGCAAAAATATGATTAAGCATTAGAGTAGATTTGGTTGGAATTTAGTTTGCATTTGTTGATGGATGCAACATTTGCATATTGTAGACTTAGTTCACTTTAGTATGCATACAATATGTTTACATGTTGGGCAATCAGTTAGGTTAATACTGAATGTAGATAACAGTTTGAAGTTATGTATCTATAATATCTAAAATGAAATTTGTTTTTACTTTCTGCTCCTCTTCTATTTTATTCCAACAAATATACAAAAGTGCCACATCAAAATTATTCACCAAATACTTATTCATCATATCCATAACTAAAAAATTGATGTGTTCAAGCTCAATATTTGGCATACCTAGAGTATGCCTCACATGTATAAAGTGTAAAAAATCAAGAAAAGTGATCATTGGTAAGTGATCGTCTCTAATCCAAGGGAGGATAGAAGTGTTAGGGTTTTGGGTAGGGCAAACCACCGCAGGCATACGGCGGCGGTGGCATGGAGAAGTGGGAGAAGGTGAAAGAGTGTCGAGAGGTGGTCAAGCTGGACCATCTATGCTCTTGCTTGGCCGAAGTGTTGCTTCGAAGGGTTGGAGTTTCTTTTTGGTCCGTTGGAGGAGAGCTTGGCCATTAGCCTTTTGGAGATTGCCCGACAGAATGCTGAGCTTCTCATTAGTCGGGTTGTGAAGGATTTTTGGAGGCTCTCAGGCGTGGGTCTAGATTTATTACGATTGATACTTTTCCGTTTGGGATTTTTGTCTCTTCCTTCGTCTAGTCTTTTCCCAATCTGCATCAACCACTCGAGGTGTTGGTTGTTGAGCCTTCTCTGGATGGAGTTTCACAAGCTACCGAGGTTCTAGAGGGGTCGAAGGCGCAAGTGGTGGAGGAGATGCATTTGGAATTGGATCTGCTTTCGGCCCTGGTCTTATTGGTTTCTGCACTCGATGGGGGTTTCATAGAGTAATCCGGCTCTGCTTTGAGTACAGGGATCAACATCGGTGAGGGCTTTTTTCCTTTCGAAGGCATGACTCTAATGGGGGTCGCATTTTCCGTCTTCGAGCCTGCTTTCGGATGGCTTGTCTCTTCAAGGGATTTGGTGGCGATTAGGTGGAGGAGCTTAGGGCTAGACCTAGTGTTTCTGTCAAGTTGGGAGGTTATTCTACTTTCCTTTTTCTCCTTTCCTAGGGACAAGTTTTCATGGTTTCTTAGGCGCCACATCAGGAGGAAACATCTGTCCTTAGAGACCTTCCTTCTAGTTTGACGCGTCCATTTATTGTGCAAGGGAGACTGCAGATTCCTAAGGTTTATGTTGATTTTGGTGGTTTCAGGTTTTTCAGGGGTCGGTTGCTTTGCTCTCTGTATGGGCATATTTTCAATCCTGTTCTTTGGTGCATGGTTGTAGAGCAGCAGCGATCGTTGTTTTTGGTGTGTCGTGGTGTCTTGCAGGGTGGGGTATAGCTTTTGGTGGGGTTGTGCTTGCTTGACATGTTTTGTCTTGATGGTTTGGTCTTCCTCCGCATTGGTCTATTTTTGCCTCTTTCGCCCCTCCCACACGATCCTCGTTCGGGGTGGTAATGCGTGAGGTGCGTGTTGGTAATTGTTGTGCGAGTCTCGCTTGGGTTAGTATGCTTGAGGGGTGTGGCAGTCTCTATAGTTGGCACATTTTCCGAAGTGCTAAGGTTTAATTTGGTATTTAGTCCTCAAAGCTTTATCTATTGTAATGGGTGGGGTCCCGCCAACCCCCCGGTTCTAAGCTCCGGTTAAAAGCGTTTAATCATCTAAAAAAATCAAGAATAGTGCAAAATACTCAGACTTATTAGAATTAAGATACAAGACTTGTAGGGTCTTCACAGCCTCAAGAGTGACCATAAACAGTAATACTAAAAACCTTTAAAATAAAAGCCCACTCTACAAAATTTGATAAAAAAAGTACAAAAGGTCAGCATACTCAAAGGTCACTACTAAAGAAACAAATATATATATGCTCAAAATCAAGAAATCTATGGCCCATTTTACAATTCTCTTCCTATAGTGAGCCCTCGTCTATGCAACACCAGTCCTCATAAAGGCCATTAATTGCAGTGAACTTCAATAACGTCCAGTCTTATCTAGCACATCATCTTTTGTTGTGAAATTTGATATCAAAATTGTGGTGAAAATGATTATAATCCTTGGCACAATCATACTCTCTGTTTTTAACTAACCAGAGTTGAGTTTTAATGCCTTTTAACAGAAAATTACATCTTACTTCCCTCTTGTGGTCCTTAAAGCCATTCTAAAGGTGGTGGCTACTCTATCCTTTGTTGTGGCTCTCTTATCGAAAGTTCCTTTTCACTCCAGTCATACCTCTAATATAAACACCATAACCATCTTTAAACCGACCACTTACTAGAGTTTTTGTGGTCCTATGGGAAATCTTCCTCTTTGTGGACAAAACTGTGGAAATTGAGAATTAATAATTATTTAGGCGGTCATCAAAGTACTTTGAAATAAGTAAAATGTATCAAGATTCAGATATTATTAAAGAAAGTGCATTGTTTGGCCCCAAAATTACGGTGACAGATTTTCAACAAAATAGAAGCATGAATATTCATAATTTCAATCCAAAAATAAAATTCTAGCTTTTTAGTTGAATGAAATGGGGTTGATACACATTGGCTTATCATGCCTGACTTGATTGAAATTTGGAGATTCTTTGGTTCTATTAAAGTGGCAGTCACACAAATCGTAACTACAAGGAAACAGTTGTGTGTGTGTGTTCTTTGGTACACACTAGCCGGTTTTTGCACAATGAATTATTAAGGCATAATCTTGGACTAAGACTTGCAAACTTTAAATGGTTAAAACTTTTTGTATTTTACAATAATGTATCTCTTCTTGCCCACAAGGAATGTTCTTTGAAAACACACAATGGAGATCAGACCGTTCAAATTCTAGCCAAAGTATGTACATATCATCATGTAAGCCATTTTTATGTTAAAGTTATTCAAAACAGATAAAATCAATATAATTTGACAGCATTGTTTCTCCTGTATTCTGTCTATATCCATTTAAATCCAAAAGGACTGTTTGGGTAGGGCAAGTTATTTCCAAATTCAAAACTTATTGAAAGTGTCTTAATAAGAAAAATGGGAATTTGCAAACATCACGATTGAGAAAAACAATTGTTGTACAGTGATAAGTTCTAGCCAAAAATACCTTTCCTATGATCAAATGTCCGAATAACCTGGCCAGTAACTACATCCCACACACGTGCAGTGCAATCTTCTGCAGCAGATACTAACCATAATTGATTTGTCATGAAGGCTAGAGCTGTAATGGATCCCCTAATGAATAGCAAACATAGTCAGGTTTTCCAGCAAATATTGATTACAAAAGAAGCACTTAGCTACCAAATCCAAACTAAATTTACCTGCTGCATACTTCAATTATTCTTTCTATATCAATTATAAAATGAAACGAATAAATCACTTTGCTAGCAAGTATTCTGCAAATGCTGCTGATATGTTAATTTCCATCATTTCTGGGGGCATCAAACACTGCTCCTATGAAAAACAAATTTCAAAATATGGTTGTTACCTATGGCCAATTAATGTAGCTGACTGATCTTTTGTAGCAATATCAGCTGTAACCTGCAATCCAATGTCAAGTTTGTTGACAAATATTGCTCCATCCACAGATCCAGCAAATAGTAATTGCTCTCCATGATCAAGTGTAATGGCTTTTATCTGCATTGGAAATGCATATGTGTGCTGCAATGTACCATCGCCAAGTCTCCACACCTAGCACTTACCACAAAGAAGCTATTGTTACTAGCTGCAGCGAACACTTATTTGTTAATGATACACCCACAATAGGACTTAAGAAACAAGAACTTGCAAAACAACAAGGCTATAGCTATCAGAGCCGAGAATGGGATTGCTAACTTCTATTTTTCTTTCTTCCATTACCGAGCTGTGTATAATAAGTTTAAACTTTACATCTAAACCACCAGCAAGACTAATTCTCTCCAAATAATGCTAAAAAATGTTACATTGATAGCAATGTATGTCTATTCAAATTAAACATAAAAGCATCTTATGGTGTTCACTATTACACTTGAAACATAGTAAAAATATATCACCTCAATCATGTTTGACAGTGTTGGAATTTCTAAGTCTATTTTGTATAGGTGTTGCATACTTATATTCTAGCTAACACACACTTGAACATGTTTAGAATGCATTTTCAATCATAACTAGCTGAAGATAATGAAAGAATGAATCAAAATTTTCAGAGATGGTAATAATTATTAAATATGCAAGTATATCAATCATTAGTGGAATGGAAGTATCTGTACCACAATTGTTGGCATTGCAATAACATAACTGCAACCCGAAACACCAAGTTAATTTCATTCATGCAAACTTCTATAGCATCCAACAAATTGTGCCTTCATAGATACAGAGTCGATATCCTAACAAATGGGAGCATATCATCAAAACCAAAATACATACATAATTGACAAAATGGTAACGTCCATATATTTTTAGACTGGAAAACCACAATTTTGCTCACAAATATCCCAAGCACAGTAACCTCCTAGTCATCTAAAATCACTAAGGACGCCAACAACTAAAGCCATAATCATATGGGCACAAAAAAATGTTTTCAAGCATCAAAGTTGAAAGAGAACATTCAAAGAAAGCCAAGTTCCAGGGAGGCCAAGTGACAAGACCCTCAAACCCATCCAAAATCACACTAATGTAACCTTAACATAAAATGATGAATGTGGCACACTTCTACATGTTGATGAAGGTACAAGTATTTTCAATTTTGAACAAAAGCATCACTCATCTCAAAAGTCTTTTGGATGCTATACGAAGAGGAAATGGAAGGTGGTAACATTTAAGATCCCTATAAATTGGAACAAAACAAAGTGTATGGGAATTTGAGGTAGAATCATCTGAAAACCCATTTAAGACTTAAGATTTAATAATTGATATTACTTGGCCATGGAAGGGCACAATCAAAGGGGTTTGGGGACACAATAGGCGACACTTCACAAGATATATGTATTACACTTTACTTTTCTTTATCAGTTTAGAATTATAGATTAGTTGTAGACTTGTTTGCTGTGAATATGTATTTATTTTAACGTTTCGGATCCATAGCTAAAGTAGCAAACATTTACTATCATTGCGGACGATGGAAGTATATGAAAAGATCGGTAATTTGGAACATTAAGAATAACTGACAAGGATAATTCAAGTACCACAAAGGGAGTTAGGTGGGGAAGGACCTCCGTGATTAGGGGATTACCATAAGAACAGACATGAGCACTTTGCTCATTTAAACACATTATTAACCAGAATCTCAAAGGAACAACACATTGCAAGTCTCCAAAAAATCATGATGTCCCAGTCAGACATTGCACTTCATCTGAACATGTATGAAATGATAATCATTCAGCAGAGCAATTATTATTATTCCCAGCTATGGTAAGAGGTTTTGAAATATATTAGTATACAATATTTACCCAACGAACCAAAAGAAAAAATGTAATCTCTCCTTTTTCTAATTAATCCAAAATAGAAGACTTCTTGCCTTTCTTCTTTCCAGAGGCAAGAAAAGGATGAACAAGGAAGATCATGGGTTATATTTCAGTTTTCTTCATTCATATTTATGTTTTATTTTTTATTTCCCATCCTAATTGGGTCCACTGGATTTGGTGGATTTTAAAAGCCAAATAAAAGATAAAAAGAAGCTTTATGAGGTCGGTCATGCATGTTTGGCCTTTGGCGCCAAGATTGGGTTATAAAAGAAGATTAAGGACTTCATTTGCCCCCATCTACTTTTGGCGAATTTACTCTAAAGTGATCTTTGGGCTGTGAGCTCTTAGTTCTCTCCACTCTTGGGTGAAAATCCAAGTGTGTGGCTCTTTCCAAGAAGGACGAAAACCCTTCTTGTGGCTGGTTGGGGGACGAAAACCCTCCATCCTTGATTGATTTGAAGTCATATTGCAGATTTGGGCATTAAAGGAGAAAAGAAGTCATTTTCAGATTTTTACATGCATTGATAAGCCTCTCCTAGTTGGAGTGACTTGCACTAGTGTGTCATTTGGTGCCTTCTAGGGCACATACTTCAGATTTTCTTTCATAATCAGATTTGCTATAATTTATAAAGCCAGAATCAATAATTCTTTGTGGAGTTTGGGGTTTGGAAACCCTCATTTCATAATTTTCTTGGAGCTGTACTTCTGCTGATTATAATTAATTTTCCAGCAGTGTTTTCTATCAAATTTCATATTGGAAAGTGGCTTGGTTGATTCCTAAAATACTTATATATATTTTGGCAAAGTTATTTGAGGAGTTTCAAGTGTTTTTCATTCATTTCCATACTGTTGTTCTAAAAATCTGATCATTGTTCTGAACTGGTTTTAATTTTCAGTTTGCTGGTCTGAAAATCAGAATTAATATTATTGGGGTTTGTCCTTCAATTTTTGGCCCAAAAGGGACATTACAAAAAGCAAAATTGAAAAGGGTATTCAAATTTACAGCATTACAAACTTGTGGTAAAATTTATGATAATCTACAAACAAAGTCAAGTTGAATTGTTTTAGACCATAAGTGACAACTGCAAGAACTATTTTTAAAAAGACAGCTCCAAATGAATCAATTTATTAAAATAACATGGATTCATGTGAGTCCTCTTAAACAACATAGAGAATTTGAGGACAGCACTCACAGAAACGTATAAAGAAGCTTTTAAAAGGATGCTCGACTCAAAAACAAATGAAAAGACAAAAATGAATAGAAATGGATAATGAAATTGACACAAACATAAATGAAGAAAGACATGATAAAAAAATTTAGGAACTTATGATGGACCGCCTCAATATGTTTGTAGGCCACCTAAGGATCAAAGCCACTAGGCACCAAGGATGATGTTGCAACCACCGGTGAAAGTGCAAACATGTCTGATTCAAGCTTTCAATGCACATTGAAACCTAGACTTTCCGGAATTTTCCCTTACAACCCAAAGTGTGCCTTTGTTAAATACTATTACTTCAAATTTGTTACATGAGTACACATAACAAGTTGCTTGTTTGGCCATCCTAGGGTCAATGAAGTAATAAGTGCTTACCTGGTCAATGAGGATGTTTAGGCCTTTCTTATTCGATGCTCTCATTATTTGGGGGGTGGTGATCCCAGCTAGGGCATGTATTGAGATTTCGGCGAAAACTCTTCACTCGAGTTAGTTTGATCTAGATGCTCATCTTCGGAGCTGTCATCTTGGTCAAACAATATGTTAGATGTGGAAGGTGCCTCAACATCCACTAGATATATTTTTGTTCCACAGATTTATGGCCCGGACCATATTTTTCATCACAATTATAGCACAACCCTTTAGCTCTATGAGCGGTCATTTCCTCATGGGTCGGGCACTTGACGATCGGTGTTTCAATGCCTTGATTGGATGTCAATCGAGATAGTTATGGATTCTTGACTTGTGGGAATCTTCTTTCAATACACTAATGATGCAACTTTTAAAAAGTCCTTGCCCAATCCTATTGTTCGGTTGCCAATTTTTCAAACTTGGTTTGATAAACACGAACAAAGCAAGTTTACTTCAAATTAGTCAAGGCATTTGTGAAGTCATCATTCGCTAGGGCCAAATCGGGTAAGCATGTGTTTACAACCCTACCCATGCAAACATAGAGTATGTTTTTGCCAACTACTGGTACCACTAAATGGCTTCATGTTCCAAGTTAAATGAAGCTATAGAAAGTTTCAATTCCATGGGGATCTTATGGAAAAAAAAGTTGCTTTGAATTATAGAGCCAATTGGCTAGATCGTCAATCGATTTTTTTGGAAAATTTAGTTGAGGAGTTCGAGGTTATCCCCTAAATTATCGGTGGATGTTGTGACCATGGGGTCCTGTCCCACTATGGATGGAATTGTATTTAGCATTCAGACCCATCAATTTTCTATCCATGTCAAATACGGGATCCAATCTGTCGAATTTGGATTATTTGTCTGTTATAAAGGAGTGGTTTGACTTGATTGTTTTTAAGTCATCCACAAGTTGGTCCATGTCTTTGGATTGGGTCACTACAAACATCATATGAGAGACCCAAAAAAAAAAATTAATGCACCAAACCGATCGGGATGAAGAGAAAAGTTTGTTTAGGATATGTGGCAAATAAGCAATTTTTTCTAATCTAACTAGCTACAAAATGTGTTAAACAAGTAGTAGGATTTTTTTGATCTTGTTGTCATTTGTAATTGCCTTTTAGAAAATTTTGGTAGGGCTACAACAAGGCTGATATTTTTCATAGTTAGGGCTACAACAAGGAGGCTTTGCTACAAGATGTGTCTAGTTTGTGGGCTCGCAGATGTATTGATCCCATTTTAAAATGCGTACGCTCAATGTTTCAAGGCACCAACTACAGAGGATTATTGTTCTCGTAGCCGACTATCCCGTTTTGGAGGTATAATGCGAATAACTTCCCAGGGCTAATCGCTTACTGATGCACAAGTGCAGACGGCTAACGATTTCCTCTAGGTAAGCTTTGGAAAAAACTATGGATTCTATGGATATACTCAAGGTACATGAAAGCTCTGGTCCATATACAACATTGTCTAATGACTTGAGTATTGGGGCATAACCCCTCACTTCACAAAATCAAGTAAAACAAACAACCACTTAGCCCAAAACAACAACTTTTGTGAGTTTTAAAATTGTCGTAACACAATATTTAACATAAAAATGAAAATAAAACTAATTGCAAAAACGGCTGATTTGGGGCCAAAAATTAAGTAGTTCCGCCACTTCTATTACCACTTCTTTTATCACCAAAATCCACGATGGGAAAGGTGACAACATATGATGTACCATTGTAGTACTACTAAAAATTGATGTTGCTACGAAACACGCCCTAGAAAGAGCTTTGAACAACTTACCATGATCTTGCTTGCTAAATGTTAGTGAAAACACATAACAAAACACAAAAGAACTAGAATGTTAAATGAACTCAAAAAATAGATTCATACTTGCTTGTATTCAAATATCGGAGGCCTTTTCGGAGACAACCTCCTTTTGAGAAAACATGTTTACAAACCAAAAGATGTCCTATCTCTTCCTTACAATATCAAATATCAATATTTAAGCATTACAACCCTAACCCTAATATTCAAGGGTCGGACTTAAAACACTAAGCAACCAAGCTTCATTACAAACCCTAACCCTGATGCTCAAAGTCAGCCCCACACATACAATAGGCGTCTCCGAGCCAAAAGAAAACTATGAGTATTACAATGTAAATTATAGATGGTTAGACATCCAGACGCTAATAGGATTGTTAGAAGTTTGAGCTCTTTAACAAAAAGTTTGATGTGTTGTGAATTGTATTAAACTTGATAAGTTACCTTTATATATTTATTGTTCTACATTTTAGCATCCTTGGGATAGGTCAGAGGTTGAGAGGGGATATTGAGGTTACTTGGACATCTTCCATCTCTTTTGTGTCATGCTCCCCCAAATTTGAAGAAATTTGACAAGGCTACTTGGCTAGTTGTTGTCGATTCTTTCCCTTGCAAACAATTTTTGAAATTTGTTTTCACTGGAGCTCCTTTATTAATATTGCTGCAAGTGGGGATTTCCTGTGATACCTATGTGTTCATTTGAGATGCATTTATTACTATTCACTTCAACAACTCATCTATTTTCTTTTGAAAGTGCTTCTTGTGGATCTCCAACACTTGAGGACACATGTTCCAAAGGCTACCCCATTCTATTCCTCCCATTGTCTAGGTTTAGATTTACAAAGATACATACATAGTTGAGAGTCCTTAAATTTTATGGCCAATTCAAAGGTTGTTATGTACTCTCCAGTAGCACCTCCTATATTTTTCAAGGTCTCCTACCAATATTCACTAGGAAGCACAGGCCTTCAGCCCTCTGTTGGGCTTGAAGGTTGGGAGCAGTGCTTCATAAAGAGACCTCATTTTATGAGGAACCTATTACCATATTTCCACTACCTTCTAAGGTTGGCGCCAAAGAATAAAGGTGGAAAGAAATAAGAATTAAGGTACATGGATCGAATAAAATAATAAAAAAGGAGCTGTTGTTTTATTCCTAAAATTGGAAAGGAAGGTGCATGCATGGAGGAATAAATAAAATAAATCTGAAGAACGGGACTTTTCTATGTTTGGCGCCAAGGAGAGATAAGGAGGTGCATGGAAATAATTAAAAATAGAACTGTTGTTCTATCTTTGGCGCCATGGAGGGATGAAGATGGAATTAAAAGTTAAAAATAGAAGAACTTGCATGAGTCAAACTGTGGTTGACTGAAGTCTTTGAATGCATCAAAACTAAATAAAATAAACAAAAGCATGCAGCAAATATTCCTAGAGGTGGTGCCAAGGCAAAAAATAAATAAAACAGCAGTCTATTTTGGGAAAAACAGCAATCTTTTCTTATGATATAGGCTGATTTTTATTGATAAAAAAACATACTTGAACAACTGATTTGTATATACTCATACATCTTCAGCCTTTGTACTTGCACCTCTGAATAAAATAAAAGTTTCATTTTTTCCTCTCTCAGCTGTTTTCATATTATTCATTGTGTTTGATAGGATATTGTGTTTGTCTTAGTGTGGAATTCAATCCCTCTACCGTTGCTATTCTTCCTAAACCCTTGAATTTATTATGCAAAATAGCCTAGAGTTGTGCAGGTGTGTGGATCTTTACTTGTGTGTAGAGTTATATACAAGTATCAAACTTTTGGTGTATCACCCCTTTTCCATTTTTCAGCACTCTTTTTCCTTTTCCTTGCCAAAGAGTTTTTAGGTGATTCACAAGGAACCAAAATCTCGAAGGTTTACCTCATATTAGACTCCCAAACAGCCTTGAGGTGTTCCAATTTGTCAACAGGAAAGAGACTACACACCCCATTCTCTAACAGGATGCAATTTCTAGGTGACAACAGTTTCTAGCACACCCAAAGGGACACTACAAAAAAAAAGTTTGCTAAATAATTTGATGCTATTTTTGGCAAAATATCAATGTTTCAGAAGCAAATATTCAGCATCTAGGGACTCCATTGGTCCAAAAACCCATTTTCTCAAGCAGCAGACCATTTCCTCCATCCTTTCATCTTTTTATGAGGTTGTGCAATCATGAGTTCAATTCCTCATTGGAATTCCCAATCCCAAGAGCATTATTATTCCCCTCCACCTCTTTTCGTCATATGGTTACCCTATTAATCATGGTGTTTTTCAGGAGAAGGAATATGCAGATTAAGGAAACAATTCCATACCTAATGATGATTTTCAAAATCAGGTACAACACATGGGAAGTAAAAATGGTACATATGAGGGCAACAAGTTCCATCATGGCAGCCAAGCTTGGATTCATTATACCCTACCCATGGGCCGGTCCTATGCCACATTGGTATAGCCCTCAAAAGAAGTTAGACTTTGTCTAAATTGCTACCATAAATATCAGAGTGGGATGAAGAAATGGAAGCTTTACCAATATAGTGTAGAGAAACCATTTCAATGGGGTAGTCCTTCACTATCATCCTACAGCCCTCCCATTCCTACTTCCCAACCTACTCAATCTCAGCCCAAATTCCAAGTTCCTAGCTTCTTCTTTCATTCTTTCTCCTCCACAAGATCTTACACTTCTTCAGTCATCTCAACCATTGCAAAATCAATTAGCAACCCAACCCACCCCTCCCCTCATATTCCCAAATCCATTCTGGGATGAAACTAATTAGCAAATCAGTTTAGAAGAACACCAACTGAGGAAGGTCTCAAAAATATAGCAAATTGGATTTTATGGTTTGACTTCAAGCAAATTCCACAGCTGGTTAAGTCTACAATAGAGGAGTGCAAGAAAGAGGTTGAAGTTGCATAACAACATGAGGAGGAAGACCAGCAAGCAAAGGTCAAACAAAGTTTTCTCAAATCTCTTGAGTTACAAAGTAAAGAAATGTTTTGGAGGAACGCATGAGTGTTTCTAAGGATCAAATCAGTAATCTTGAGCCTATACCATCTTCAAATGAAGGAGACAATTCAATAAAAGTTGCTGATTGGTATGATTATGATATAGAAAATGAGAATGTGCTAACCATGCAAGAAGAGATGTCCACAACTAAAGAACACAAATCACAACTAAAGGGTTATCAGGGTGCAACTTTTGTGTGACAAAAGAACCAAAAGCCCAGTTGAAATACCAAATCCTTATTTTTTCTTGTAGAAAAGATTTCATGATGTATCCCTTTGGCATCATCAAGAGCTCTGCAGATCCTGAGGCTTTCAAGTTCTCTTGGATCCCGAACCTGAGAATCATTGGCCAAAGGAAAACTCCCAAGAACCTGAAGATATGGACTCTTTCTTTCGGCAACTCCATTTTAAGTAGCACCCATTTTCCTTTTTGATTGTGAAACTGGGCTGGACATTGTTCTTTTGAACCCTACAGTTCTTCCTGGTTTGGACTTTGAGAGTTGTTGTGTTGAAAGGGGGCCATGGCCTCCTCATGAAGGTAATAACTAACATAAATCAGTTGTTGCTTATTTGGTGAATAAAGTTGAGGGGTTCAATGGCTAAAATTGAAGGTGTGGGGGATGAGGAAACATAAACACGAATGTTTTTCAAGCAAGAATATACATCATAACATTTGACCAAAGCTTCTTACTTACATCCAGATTTCTGTTGATGATTGCAAGTAACCAACACTGTGTTTTTATTTACCACCTTCATGTATACAAATGATTATTCATGTATACATCCTAGTGGCCATGTCTCAGAGAAATTAAGTCAACCATAGAAGACTCAGCAGTTCACTCTAACAACATGATAGTCTTGGAAGGCCAGAAACCACTTAGGTCAAAATACACACTGATATTGTCAATCTAATTTGTCATCTATATTGTCAAAATTCACATGAATGGCAACAACAAAAGGAGATTTCACCTCATCATGCTAAATGGGTGTCCCTGAGATACTTCTACAGTTCTACTTAGTATCAAAGAACAAGGAATCCTGCTGTCCCTCCAGTCTAATCTCATAGTGGCTCAATAGATTGTGTATTTTGAACATGTGTCTGAAAGTTTGTATAAGTACCCTTCCACTATATACAGGTAGCCCCTGCTTACAGTACTACCTCAAGCAGCAGTCAGTCACCAGGACCCCTTTGCTTCCATCACTGTGTTGGTGGAATCCTAGGTTGGCGGGATCACATGCAGGCCGGATGCAAGCATTGCAGTAGTGCACGTTAGGGGGGTAGATCCACACTATGTGTAGGGAAATCTCCCCAATGGTCGAGGATAATAACTCCGAGGAATTAATAAGCCAGCAAAAGCATTCTCACTAAGCATCCATCTGCTCAGAATCAAAATCACCAAGAAGCTCATACCCGGATTAGGAAGCTGCAAATTGCACATTAGTATCTACAAAATTTTACCGCTGGAGAAGACAACAAAAAGGTACAATTTTGGGTACCTGTACTAGAACAAACTTACTCTTTCTCGGTGACAGACCAAATACACATGGGAAGAGCATAAAAATGAAGGTATCATAGAAGGTAGCAAGCCATGTCAGTGACCACTAGAGATATCAGCTACATGCGCCCTTGAAAATCCTTTTAAATGCTCGAATAAAAAATCTTGTAAGGACTACATGTCATTTTATCTCGAAGGCAAAATCAATTGATGAAAGATTGAAAAGGTGCATTTTTATGGATCAAGAAAGTTGCAAGAGAAATATTTGAAAATATCCTTCTATTAAAGAGCCCAGTCAACCACTACACCATACACTTCTGGTAGGCCACAGGAAGCCTTGCTTGGAGGAATGGAAGTCATTCCATAGAAATCCAGGGAAGTACAATAGTCATATGTATCTGGATTTCAGCTAAAGTTCATTAACAGGAATGGAGCCAGTAAAAAGAGCTATTCTCTAAGTAGTAAAGTATTTTGTCTTGGCCTAGTTTCAGTCTACAAAAAAAAGTTATAACTTTTTCAGTTGGCGTATATTTCACATACTATCCCTTTAAAAGTTCCTTTCTCCAGTTTATTTATTCCATCCAGTAATTGATAAATTGCTGATTTGATTCAGGAGGTGCACCTTGCATGTACAATCCAAAGAACAAGAGATCACAACCGAACTAGATCCCCCACAGCTGACTGCCAGATCAGTTATTGAGCTTCTGTGCTCAACCCAAGAATGTAAGCAAATTGAAGATGTATCTCCTTGCGAGTCCTCTTCTGTGTCTAGTATACTGCATACACATTATTAAAACACAATTTAAGCTACATGATATGCCAAGCAGCGATCACCAACCACAGATGATCATGTCAAGTGTCTTTATGTATTCATGTCATATTTTAGTTGGAAATATTCAATATCGGATGCAACATAAAAATAAGTACAGTACCCAATTAAGGGCCAAACATGGATTATGCCATCATCTGCACCAGAGATAAGAAGAGAACTGTCATCTGAAAATGCCAGACAGCTCACAGGTTTATTATGAGCATCCCATTGTTGACATAACTTCCCACTTGCAACCTGTGAAATGCAACATGATATAGCAGAAATCAGATTGACCACATGAAATTGGAAAAAAGTAAGACACATCAGTACTCAGTATGCCTCATTGTGGAATCCATCAATTAAGTTATCTAGATGTGCAAATTGTGGTATAGTAGAATCCGCCAGAATCTATTCTCAACAATAACACTTAAATGCAACACACAATATATACATAGAGCACAACATCTACCATTTACATCAACATGATAGAAAAACTGATTTGAAAATGGAATTATCCTCATTATCATCAGATGTAATGAACTGAAATGCATGACAATATGACTCGAAAATAACAAGAGAGCTCTTCCACTAATGTTGAAAAATAATGTGGTGGAGGAGGACATCTGGTATGCCGATCAGCAACAAATCAAGTACGCCTCATATGCAACCACTCATTCTCTCCAAAAATAAGAGTTGGCTGTACATTGCACAATAGTAATTCCATGTTTAACACAATCACATATGTTTTATTAGTAATCATTTATTAATGCCATCTAGAAAAATGTATTGTGTTTATGATTTTCTGGGCCTGTGTCTATCATGCCTCCAGGACATTTTGGCATCCTTACCAAGTTTCATGAACCTAATGGAAGGTGACTAACAGCATCAGCAGAAGGGCGGCCTGGGAAGAAGTATGAAACACTGAGTGTGATGTGTATCAATATCAATAAAATAATGCTAGATTTCTCCATGGAATTCACTGATGTCAATATCAAACTGAGAAAGAACTTATACAGATGAATCCAGAAGAATTTTATTCATTAATTTTAAGGTTTCCGTTTTGTAAAAGCCATCCATCTTTCCGTATATTAAGAAGATCCATGAAAATTGGATGCCTAGAGTTTTAGAAAGAATCAAAGCAACATAGAAATTCTAATAGAAACTACCTTTAGGTTTTGACCAATAACTTATCATCATGGACCTTCTCTCCCAACCTTCAAATTTCATTTGGGAGAGATGGGACTACTATCCCTTCTTCATCAACATCAAGCCCAGTAGCAACACTTTCTCTTACCATAACGATTGAAGCAATGCAAGCCTTAAAGGGACACCCAACCTTAATTTCACTCATGTCAAAGAACAAACTAGGACAGAATGAAGAAAAACACTTCTCCTACCATATCAAAGTTTGAAGCGGGCACAGAAGGGGTGAAAATGCTTCTCCTCCTATATCAAAGTTTGAAGCGGGCTGGAGAATAGATGAAAAATGCTTCTCCAACTATATCAAAGTTTGAAGTGGGGTGGAGAAGGGATGAATGACTATTTCACCACCACTGGAAAGCCTGAAGATCGAAAAGAAGGTTCCTCCAACCCTTCTGACAAACAATTTTATGCAGAAACCCAGAAAATTGAAGACTGATCTTGGAGACATGTCACGACTCGCAGTTTCAACTTTGAGAAGGTGCTACTTTTGGAAACCACAATATGTATCTGATAACATTTAAAATGAAGAACTACTTACCTGGCACATCAAAACCCATGCCCTTATCTGTAAATTTTAGGGTTTTGAACAGCAATGGAAGATGTTGAGCAATGGATATCAGCAAACTGAAAACCTCAGATAAAAATTTCATTTGCAGAAATTATCATCCCTTCTCCCGGAAAAACCTAGTCAACACTTCCTCTTACCATAAAGATTGAAATAGTGATGGAGGACATTTTCTCAACTGCACCATGATTTTTGGAAATTCAAGACTTTACTGAGGTGCAGTAGTGTCACTTCTCAATCCAAAAAGTGAAGCAATTTCCAAGATCCGGCTTGATTAAGGTTATACAAAGTTCCTTTCAAATCTAGAAGGGATGAATGACTATTTCACCACCATTTAGAATTTGATGCACACACGTACAGAGAAGGACCCTTTCTGCTAACTATTTTTCCCCCTGAAGAAACCGCTGAAAATCTCAGATCTCATCAGGAGACAGGTTTGCCCCCTCTTCGGGAAAATGCTACCATGAAAGCTTCTTCATATGTAAAATGTTAGGAGGGGTTTACCATTCCCGAAGACCATTGGTCCTCGCTTTGCCCCCTCCTTCATTCCCTTCTTTGATTCTCCCGCAATGGATATCAACAAACTGCTCCATTGCCCCTGCCTGTGGGAATTCATTGGCTTCGGTCTTTTGACCTTTTTTCTCCTTTCTTCTGTTTGGGACATTTTTCAGTTGTCCATGATATTTTGTATATTGTTTGGGCTGCAGTCCCATTGACCTACTTTCCAAGATCATTTGTTGGTTATTAATATATTTATCTTATCTTATCTACGGTCAAAAGAAAAATAGAAACAATTAATGAAATTTATTGGTCATTTCAGATCCACTTTCCAAAATTATTTGGCTACTATGCTAGGATTTATGTCAGCATGGATTTGGATCAACCATTCTAAAAAGAAATTATATTAATCTCTTTGATGCAGTTGAGGACATGGGGCCTGGATTATGAATGCCTGCCCATTTAGAACCTATGGTTGTCATAGCATTGGTCGCATAAAGCAGCACCCTACTGAAATCGATTAACATAAAGGCATTGGAGAAAATGGAGTAAAAAATCAATAAATCCAAGCAAAAATGAAAAAAAAACATGGAGGCTGAAGAACTGACCCCTCAGCAAATGGAAGAACCAAGTGAAAGAAATCATAATAGGATTTGACCTCTAAGGAAAAGCCTAATCAGGAACATAGGAAAACACCTGCAAAACAAAAATAGCAATCAAACCATGATGTAGAAGAAGAAAACTGCAGATCTACCAGCTCAGAGGGTGGAGAGGAAAAGTCCAGTGAAGAAGAGGAAGATCCTCTAGGTAATGAAGAAATGATGAAAGAGAGAATGGAAGACAGAAGATACCTCATCATCTAGCTAGGAAGCCTTGTCCAAAATAAATATTGATGGAAGAAATGACATGGAAGATGAAGCCACAAAAAAACACAACACAAAGCACCTAGGAACTTGAGAAGCTCTGCAAAAAATAGACCACGCCCAACCACAAAATACAACTAGAAGGACAAGCAGAAATTGTGAGAATTAAGTCACATAGAAAGCATCACCCTACTGAAATCCATTAACATAAAGACATTGGAGAAAATGGTGGCAAAAATCAATAAATCCAAGCAAAAAGATGAAAAACACACAGGGACTGAACAAACTGACCCCTCAAAAAATGGCAGAACCAAGAGAAGAAAGCATAATAGGATTTGACTTCTAAGGAAAAGCCTAATGAGGAACATAAGAAAGCACCTGCAAAACTAAAATAGCAATCCAAACCCTGATGTAGAAGAAGAAAACTGCAGGTCTACCAGCTTGGATGGTGGAGAGGAAAAGTCCAGTGAAGAAGAGAAAGATCTTCTAGGCAATGAAGAAACAATGACAGAGAGAATGGAAGACAGATGATACCTCATCATCTAGCTAGGAATCCTTGCCAAAAATAAATATCAATGGAAGCAATGACAAGGAAGATGAAGCCACAAAAGAACACAACACAAGGTACCTAGGAACTTGAGAAGCTCCGCAAAATTAGAACACACCCCACCCACAAAAACCTGTTTTGATATTGGGTAAAAAGCAACAAGGAGAAATTAAAACAAATGCAGACAAAATACAACTAGAAGCACAAGCAAAAATTGTGAGAATTAATTGTGAAGTGTTCAGATGTATTGTTTGGAAGGGAAAAGGCTCTTTATTTATAGACCTAAACCTAAGACGGTAGAGTGTCAATGCTCTATGGCCTACATCCCAAGACAAGTTACTCAAAGGTCTACCATGAAATGGGTAAGTCAACAGGTCCAATAAGATAGAAATTATTATTTAAGTTGAATACGGATGGGGCTTCCAGAGGAAATCCTGGGAAAGCTGCTATGGGAGGCATTGGTAGGGATGTTGAATGTGGGGTCCAATTCTTTTTTGCTGAGAATCTTGGATCTACTACTAACAATCTTGTTGAGGTTAAAGCTATCTATAAAGGCATGCAGGAGGCCTTGAAAATTGGATGGCATAAGATCCAAGTTGAGTCGGATTCCCAAATCATTATTCACCTGCTTTCTAATAACAGACTGGACTCTTCCCCAATTGGCGTATTGCCAAAGAGGTGTGGAAGATAAAACAACTAAGGGGAAAATTTCAAGAGGTCCAATTCAATCACATTCCTCGTGAAAGGAACAAAGTTGCTGATGGACTGGCTAACTGGGCTCTGGACAACAAGGACCTGTTGTGTTATGGCATGCCCCCTCCATGGTGGTCCAACAAGCTTCAGGAGGATATCAGATATATTCTTAATCTTGATTCTCTGTCATGATTATTTCTTCTGCTTTTTTGTTGTATGATGCTCAAGCTTGGACCAATAGCTTTCAGGCTTGGCACAGCCGAATATGTAATTTTGTGTTTTTCATAATATAATGTTCTGTTGTTGGGAACAAAAAAACAATAGAAATTAGTATTCTTAACAAACCCCCAAAGCACAACTTAGAGGGAACAGATGAAGGTGAAATCTGATCGCCAAACCTTTCAAGGAGGCATTTACTTGCATAATCATGTGAGGAGTGTCGTGAGGAGTGTCTATGGACTCTGATATCATGTGAGAATAAGTGCATAGTCTCACAATCAACATTAAAAATGTCCACACAAGCAAAATATTCCACAAAAGAAAAACAATTTATGGTAAATTCCCAAGTCTAGCAGAAGAGAAATGATACAGTATCCATTTCAGGGATGACACTCTTCTGTTCTCTAGTCTACTACTAAAGGAAAACAGCTATCAACATCAGCCGCTGAGCACATATCAAATAGCCTCCAGCCAACAAGTCAAACAGGAATAAATCTCATATTATCTTTCTAAACATTAATACTTTCTGTAAAAGGGAAATTATGGATATTGTGGGATTTCAGGAGGGGGATTTCACCATCAAATACTTAGGTTTTCCACTTCATTTAGAAAACAGCAACGAATTATGTGATGCTACAATTGGTCAAATGAAACAAAAACTATTGCAATAGAAACCGATGGTTATCTCTAGCTGGAAGAAACCAACTTCTACACTCTGTTCTTCTAGCGGTCCCAATCTATATGCTCACTCTATTGCCTGTTCCAAAAGAGAACAGCGGAAACTATAACAGCTCTTCAGAGGGATTTTCTGTGGCAAGGAATAGAAAAAAATTGAAGCATCTGCCGGTAGTCAGGGACAAAAGATGCAAGTCTAAAAGAGAAGCAGTCTCAATCTAAGTAACATAGCTCTTTTAAGCCAGGCTTTAGCAATTAATAATGTATAGAGATTATGGAATCCAAAATCCATATGGACTATCAGCCACAGTAAATATCAACCCGGTCCAAATCTAGGCATCACAACTACCATGTGGATACATTTTCAAGCATCACACAACTCACCAAAATGGACACCGAATTTATCAAGGGACAACCCACATGGAAGGTTGGGAATGGAAAAAACATATGATTTTGGGAGGACAATTGGAATGGTCATCATTCTTTTGACGAATCGTATTAATAGATCTTCAAAATGCCCAAAACTCACAGGGATATTTTAATACGATAGACTGTTACAGGACTGAAGACAATCAATTCCCAATATAGAATATGGATTCCATTAAGATAATATGACTTCATCATACAGAAAAGACCTCCACCTTAGTAAAGCCTTTGTATAATCGACTTCTATTTCTAACAAACCATGAGGACATGATGATATTGCCACTTATTTATTCAGGGAATCGCACAATGAACTCAGCAAAAGAATCAAAACAAGAAGACAAAAGGAAAAGGTTTCCCATTGCAGTCTCGTAGAATTTGGTTTAAATCTGATTCTCTGTGTGGCTTCTTATCCATGATATGCTGTTAAGAATCGAAAATCTTCTGAATCAACAGTCCATAATAGTGTGTCATAATATTTTGTCTTAGTCTGAGGTGTCAACTTTAATGTAGTAAGTTATATAGTGGAAAAATTACAAAAAAAAAGTTGATTGGAATGTATGTCGTCAATGTCAAAGTTGCCAATTTCTCTCTTTTGTAATTTACGCAATTTCGAGCGACTTTGTCATCCAATTTGGAATGGGTATGTCAGTCTTGTGGGGGAATGTTTTCTATCAAAAAAGACATGTAGTTGAGTTTCAAAATCCATCTTGTTATGTAAGCAGCATTCCGCTGGAGGTCAGAGACAACGGAGGTAGGAGGCCCATTAGCGACCTCAAGTTCACCGCTAACAAAGGGGTTGCACAATGCAATAGTGACAAAAACATACATACCAAATTGACTAATGCCAAAAATGGTTTCCATGGCAAAAGTGATCGTCTATTTTGTTTGTGATTAGGTGATAACAATCGTGTACAATGGCAACAAACCCAACATTGAGGACCCAACTGTTGGCTAGATTTTATGCACAACATAAAACCTAGGCAGTCATGAGATAAATCTCCCTCATTTAACGGTGAGGCTCCCGTGTAAGCTGTTTACTTATTTTACAAGAGTGAATCCTAATAACTACTTTTAGGGGTTTTACTTTAATTACTACAGCTCGCGAACCACAACTGAGCAATTTGGCAGCAAGTAAGCAGCTGTGATTGGAATATTTGCAAAAATAGGAAGAAACGTAACGAAAGAAGAAAGGAAGATGCGTTGATTTAACCAATAGCTATCAAAGTTGGTCTCATCCACACAAATTAAATAAACATAGAAAACCACAACTTTCAACAGTAAGGGAAAGAAATAGCTTCTAACCTAGATCTAGAGATAACACAAAGTTTATCTAAAACCTCAAATAGAAGTGATCAGCAAAGCACCATAGACACAAAGTTCTCCGAAATCTACGTTTTATTCAATCCCGACTTTCACATCAAAGGATCCAAAGACAAAGTCCGAAAACTCAAAATGCTCTGCTAAACAAATATTGGTGAACGAATTGTGGTAAACAAATTGTGATCTCATTTAACCCGAAGGTTCTTCCTCTATTTATAGTGCATAGAGGGCAATTACAAATAGGAAGCTTCTATGAATTCCTGCATGTGGAAGCTATAAGAAAGGAGATAGTTGGCAATCTTCCTCCTAGAATTCCTCTTTGCATGACATGCATGATTTCCAACTGAAAATATAACCTTCTATTCTGCATGTTTGCCACCTATTTCCAAGTAATTGACTTCTTCCAGTAACTTGAAGTAACGGCTTTTAAACCAATCACTTAAGTTTTACAATTTAATTGATTACTCAATTACTTTGTCGAGAAAATAAGAGAAAGAAGAAGAAAAAGGAAAAGAAGAAAAGAAGTTATTCCTGTTCTGACACTCCCAGTCTTGTTCTTCTTCCATATTTTGCATGTTGATCCAATATGTATTGTAACTCTACTTCATCTACTTTAGCAATGAATGATATGAATGATAGCTTGTCCTAAACCCGAGAAACTTTCTTTTCCTTTGATTCTCACCAAACTGGATCTGGCATCATCGTAGATTTTTACCAACTTCTTCACCCGAATCCATTTCCTCTTAGCAGCTGACTGTGATTAGTTTGCGGGTGTGTTGCCTCTGACCTGTCTTCCCCTTTTATCCTTGAAGCTTTTGCAGTTCTTCTCAAGTATGTGCACCAGTGAAATGTTTGTCGTAAACAATTCAGACAAAACTCATCACCCTTTTATTTTTAATTGCATATGAGCAATTTTGAATTCTGGAAAGCACTCCGGGTGAAGGCAAATATAAGTAAACTCAATGTGGGCTTCAACTGGAAGATTGGGAAGCACATGCACAGTTGTGAGAGGGAAATTGCATGCAATTTATCAGACTGCATGGACTTGGTAATGTAAATAGCTGTGTTGAAAATAGAAGACAAAGTACTTGGAATCAACGATTTGCCAATCACTTAGAAGCTGCGTTTTTTGCAAAGAAAAATGGTTGCGTGGATGCTAAGGAAGGAGGATGGCGTGGAATTTAGAAGACAAAGAGCTTGGAATCCACACCTTTTTAAATGCTTTGCAATTCTCAATCAAATGCTGCGTTGATTTTCTAAAGCTGTGTGGATGCTAGGGTGATTGGATGCTTAGGAAAATAGAAGACAAGCTCATGAACATCCACGCAAATCCTTAAGTATTTTTGCTTTTTATTTAAAAGGCTGCGTGGATTATGAAGGAGGAGGATTGTGTGGATTTAGAAGGGAGAGGATGCTTTGCAAAAGGAAGACAAGATGCCAGACATCCACACAATTCACTTAAGTGATTTGCTTTTCTCTTTTAAAAAATGCGTGAATGGAAGAAGACAAGGACTTTATAATCCACGATTTCCCCTTAGTGAATTCTCCTTCTAAAAAGTGTGTGGAAAATAGAAGATTGGGATGCCAGAAATCACGATTTGCTTAAGTGATTTTTGCTCCTTTAAAATTGCGTGGATTTTAGAAGACTCTACCTGAAATCCACGATTTGCATTAGTGACTTTGCCTTTAGAAAATTGCATTGATTTTTAGAAGACTGGCTGCTCCAAATCCACGATTTTCACTTAAGTTATGGCGTTAAATTCCAACCTGGAAGGCAGCTCCAAAAAGTGTGACTTGGAAGCATTTTTTTCCATTTTTGGATTTTCGGTGAAGAAAACACAAGCATAGAATAAAATTTTCCATTTTTGGAAAGGGTCCGGGAAGATGTAGCAACAAAAACTTGCAAGTGCCATAACTTTCACTCCTGCTCCGTTTTAGGTGTTGTTTTTTCTAAAAGTGCATATTTTCTCGAGCTCTACGCATTGGTGGCAATATTTTTCTTATTTTCATAAAATCCATTATTGCACCTTTTTGGACCAAGCAACCTCTTGCAATCTCCTAAAGGAATCCTGAGCTCTGGTCACCTTTAGACAAATTAATTAGCAATTAAAAACACTGGATAGCTTTTCAAAACCCTAGGCCCAGAAAAGGTCTAGCAGGAAGAATGAATAGGCTACGGGATTGTCGGACGGAAAACAAAGAAAGACAAAAACATAGACAAAAAGAAATAAAATAAAAACAAAACCCAAAAGAAGTTGCAGGCAATTGCTCGAAAAATTTCTCCAATTAGCTAGTCTACAAAAATCTTCTCCCCGGGTGAATATTCTACGGTAATAATGACAGGTGTGAGGTGCTTGTATAACCCAAATTTCTTAATTTTAGCTCAACCTATTTTTAAAAGAATTTTATTTATTTAATATAAAAATAAATAAAATGCTTTCAGGCTAAGTCTGGGAAAGGAATGAGTGAGCTTTAGCATGTGGGTATTTGACGGACGAGACTCTATGACTTCCTGAAGGTACCTTTGAGCAATGCGAGCAACTGCAGCAAAAACAAACAAAAACAAGACCCTTCACTTAAAAAGAACGAAAAATTTAAATAGGGGTAGTGTCAAATTTCCGGGTGAAATCTTGGGGACACCAAATCCTCCATCTTCTTTTTCTTATAGAGTGGTGTAATGAAAATAAACTACTATAAACAGATGTATAGGAGGACCAATTGACTACTATGTTTCCTCTCTACCGAATACATCTACATGATAGGCCGGTGAGAAGCCTAAGACTCACTAGAAGTGAAAGCGTGAACAATTGTGTTTGCATATGAAGGTTATCAATGGAATCAAGTGATGTTCGTGATAAATCCAATACTCACTTAAAGTAAAAATGTGAATAGTTGTGTTCATGTATGTAAGTGATCACAAGCAAAAATCGTCATGAGCAGAAAATGCATACATGTATAAGTTGACATACAATTCATGTGGTGTGATTCCTCTCCTTGTGTCCACACTAAGGAGGGGAACATTGGTTAATTTATTGGTCAGCATGTACATGTATATTATCATTATGTGGTTATGTGCGAGTAATGAGTTGTAATAACTCATACTCGATTAGACTCTATTAAGATATTGTGGGGATTATGTGATAAGGATAGAATCCTTGTCTATAGAAGATATTCCTTATATTTATTTGCACTTCCCATTCAATGAATCAACTAAGCTTTTATTGTGTGTTAATATGTACAAAATCTTTCACATGCCACAACACAAGATCCACACTTGTGAGTCTCCGTGCCTACTATACTCAGACTGAGCATACTAATGACATGGTGAAAATTCAATCCAAAATTGACACCTCTTCACAAAGGCCATGGCAGATGGCATTGTACAGTACCCTACCTATGCAGTTATTGCACATGTGACTAATCAGAAACTTGGGAAGCCCTCCAATCCAGAGATTTCAACTATGTTCTTTTCCCACACCCCACATCCAACACCACTAGTGTTCTTACTAGCATTGACAGCATGTGAGCAATCAAAAAAACATGGATTCATTCTTCCTCAATGTAATTCAAATTGTTTTAATTGTTTTTCAGAATCCTTTTGTGGGTGTTTGTTAACACCTAAAAGGCCCTTGTACTTTGCCATTGGTCAAGACAAACATATCACTTTAAAAATCCTCATTTAACACCTAGGTCTCAAGTGGTATCTCATCGAACATCTTATGCCATCCATCATCACTATATTCCTTTCCTCGACTTGTATAATGGAAACACGATTTAGTTCCATGCACATATTGTAGTTTATAGACACTTCATTGTAAAGCATAGGCTTTAATATCATATGATTGTATGTAAATTTGTAGTTAGTTAGAGATCAGGAAGAAAGACAATTATTCATCTCCTTCAGCGATTTCAGATTAATAAGATCTGTGTTACAGTTGTATATTTTTCATCATGTTATTTCAACATGTTATCCTATCCCTGTATTGTTGTTTATTATTTGCTTCCACATATAACATATCTGATGTAATGTCCTCTTTTTCGACTTGAGCACCTAACAATGGACTTCTTGCCATTCCCTTTCCGTGTCAAGGAAGCATGAATGAGCTAGGGAAGGAATTGCATTCCTTTTCATTTTTCTTTTATTAATTTTTAATGTTTTCTTTAGTGTTTCCTTTAATAAGGCAGGTCAGCTGGGTTGGAGGAGTTTTAAAGGCAAGTTAAAAGATAAAAAGAAGCTCTTTAAGGTCAGTCCATTTGATTTGGCTTTTGGCGCCAAGGGAAGGATATAAAAGGAGATCAATGACTTCATTTGCACCCCATCTTGACGCATTTTCTCTACAATTGATCTTTGGGCTGATTGCTCATTGTCATTCCACTTTTGGGCGAAAATCCAATTGTGTGGCTTTTCCAAGGAAGACAAAAACCTTCCTTGTGGCTGGTTGGAGGACGAAAACCCTCCATCCTTGGGTGAAGTGAAGACCTCTTGCAGATTTGGACATTAGAAGATCAAAGAAGACATCTACAAGGGTTTGCATGCATTGTTGAGCTCTTCCTAGTTGGAGCGACTAGGGTTTGATAGCATTTGGGTGCCTTCTAGGGCACGAAATTCAGATTTTATGTGATATTCTGATTCGGCATAATTTATAAGGCCGGAATCTATGTTTTTGTGATTTTTGGTGGAGTATATCTATCATTTTCAGCCTTGGTTTGTGGCTGTCCTACTGTTGTTCCAAATTTAATTACAACAGTGTGTTATCTTGGGTTTTTCTCCATTTGTTTATTGCAAATTGAATGGATACAGTTGTCATACATGAAATAATTATTTAGAAGTGTTTTCAGCTATTGTGCATGGTTTTATGGTGCATTTAAGCCCCTTTACAGTTCGCTGCTAGGGTTTATATTATTGTTGGAACTGCTGTCATAAAATCAGATTATTTTTCATTTTTGGTGTTGGTGTATTTTCAGATCTGATCCTTGGGGTTTGTGGCCAAACCATAGTTACCATGTTCGAAAAGTTCGGGTTGTTCGGATAGGGAAAAAGTTCGGAAGTTCGAATTTTGTAAAAATTCGGTTCGGTTCGGTTTGGCTCGAAAAAATTATAAATTTTAAAAAAATATAAAATATGAATAATTACCAAAAAAATTATAAAAACTAAAATACTTATTAATAATATACTAAGAGTTAAACCTAATAATTAAATTTATGTAACTAGTTACTAAAGTAACTTAAACATTCCGTGATAAATAATAAATTCAAGTATTACTATTATTAAGTATTAATCTCTACATATTGCTATTAAATTATTAATATGTCTCTAAATAATAAGAAGTTGCTTGGTCCAAAAAGGTGCAAAAATGGATTTTATGAAAATAAGAAAAATATTGCCATCAATGCGTAGAGCTTGAGAAAATATACACTTTTAGAGAAAATGGCACCTAAAACGGAGCCACGGAATGAAAGTTATGGCACATGCAAGTTTTTTGCTACATCTTCCTGGACCCTTTCCAAAAATGGCAAATTTTATTCGTTCCTTGTGTTTTCTTCACCAAAATCCAAAAAAGGAAAAAAATGCCAAAAAAGGAAAGAATTTTTTAAACCCAGAACCCTAACGAATCTACCGAACAAGTTCGGTTTTCCCTAAAAATTCGTTCCAAATCGAATTTGGCCTGTGTTCGTACGAACATGGTAGCTCTGGGCCAAACCCATTATTTTGGTTTTTGCCCTAAAAGGGACATTACATCTGATTTCTACCAAATTAGAGTGTTGTATCTCCTCGGATAGCACTTTCATCAATGGGGGCACATTACAGCTATGGCTGCAACTTGCAAAGTAGTTTGGTTGCTTAAACTTTTGGATGCTTCTATGATTAAACAAAAGCATCCGACACATTTGCATTGTTGTAATCAGAGTACAATCAAGATGACAAAGAATCCAGCTTTTCATTTTTCAAACTTAACATATAAAAAATTAAATTATCATTATAAACAAATCAAGTTGACTAAATGTGACACATGAGATGAAGTTACAAAAAAATTCACTGAGGCACTTGACAGCTCAATTAAGAACCACTGCTTAAATGAACATGAAGGGGTGTTAAACAATTTTTTTGTAATGTTTATTTTGTGGGCAAGTTATTAATTTTTATTAGAATTTATAAGTTACAAAAGTGTGATTAGAGGTCATAGGCCATAAAGCTATATTGGCAAGTATTAAAATTAACTCCATGAAATAATTAGGTGAATAGGTGTTGACCGTTCCTAACCAGAATAAAGGAGCAAATCGTCATATATATGGTGTACTATATATTGATTGAATAGTTAATAAAATATATACATGTTCCTGAATCTCCTAAACCTCTCTGCAAAGCTAAAGCTAAAATGAGCCATGTTCAAAAAGGACGAATAGGTTTGAGGTGCAATTTCAAGAGAATTGGAAAGGTTTAACATCGGGAATATATAAAAAGTCATTGATAATAATGACAAAATGAAGTTATATTCGACAAGATAATTACATAAAGGTTCTTAAAAGATATAATCTTCACTAGCAATGTGTTTATGAATCATAATATTTTGAAATTCAATACAACTGTTAAGGACACTAACCACTCAAATCTAAACATCTTATAGCTATCATATCCATTCTTGTAATTTGATGGTGGTCGGGTTTATATTTTCTTCAGGAATTTGCTTTCATTTGAATTATATTTTATTTTCTTCCTTCTTGTTGTGGTAATGCTTTTGGCACCTTCCTATGTGTCTAACTTCTCTAGATAAACTTTCAGTCTCATTAACTTATTCTGGTCACTCGTGTGCATTGATATTATTTGATTTTATTGCTCCACATTATGAATGGAAGCATATCCCAATGTTCCCATGGAATGGAATCTGAACTCCTAATACATGTATTGTTGACAAATAAACCTAGCAAAAATAGGAAACAAAGATGAAAAAATAACAGCAAACTAAAACTGAAGGCAACATGCTTCATCTCCATTACTCAAAAGTAAAACCCGATCAACAAGGTTATTGCTATTGAATAGGACTCCAAACCCGCTATCATAAAATATCTCCATATATATAAAGATGTTGTGTTTGTTTTTTTCTTTTTACATACACAACCATTTTGTGCTCTAAGTACAACCTAGATGTTATATTGTGTTGCTTACCGAAGCAGCACAGCTGCACATAATTCCCAAGTTCCAAAACATCTGATAATTGCAGATGGAACTTATCACGACTACAATTGCATGTATATGTATGGTAGTTGCTTGGATGAATATCGTATCACATATGCATTTTTGCATGTGAAACAATTGTTGTGCAACTCTCTAAGGAGTCTGAGTGGAAAATGGCCCAATGCAAGTCCAACTTGACACTCACTAAGACTCTCCTAGTCTTGGCAAGTCTCTTTGAGTTTCGGGAAGATTCGTTGATGCCAAGCATGAGACGCAGCCACCTGCAAAACACAGAAAATACCCCGTGCACAGCTGAAAGACCTCAGTTGGTGTAGGCAATTCATTTTCTGATTTTTGGAAAAACTTTTTTTTGCCAAGTCCAGGTCAGCATGGCATGTATAAGTCTTGCCAACGATGTGCCTAGTAGATATTTGTGATAGTCTTCTGGGAAGTATAATATAACATAAATACATACATACATACATACATACATACATACATATATATATATATATTTAAATTTACTATATTTAGTTTAAATTTTAGATTAAGACTAAGAAAGAAAATTGATTAAGAATTTTTCTTCTTTCTTGAGTTGTTTCAAATGATCCTTTCAGGAGAATTAGATGGTCTCCCTGAACAGTCTTTTTATTTAGTGGGTAACATTGATGAAGCTACCGCGAAGGCTATGAACTTCAAAGAAATTTAATATTATAAAATGAACCTAAATCTTCGTGTACTGACTCCCAATCGAGTTGTTTGGGATTCAGAAGTTCAAGAAATAATTCTAACTACCAACAGTGGTCAAATTGGTGTGTTACCCAATCATACTGCAATTGTAACAGCTTTGGATATAGGAGTGATGAAAATACGTCTCAATGCCCAGTGGTCGACTATGGCTTTAATGGGTGGTTTTGCTAAGATAGACAATAATGAAATAACATTATTGGTCAATAATGCAGAAAGAGGTATTGACATTGATCCTCGAGAGGCTCATACACACACACACACACACACACACATATATATATAACATTTCAAACCCCATTGGGTTTTGACCTCGTGACAATGCTCGAAAGTAGATCAGACTTTGCCAATCCACCTACAATTTAAGAACTAGGACGAATATGCTTTTATCCAATTTTCCAGCACAAGAACAATAACCCCAATGATGCCAGAAAAACACATACCAATGATAGGATTTAAATCTGTACGAAAAAATTGAAAGATGCAAGCTAGAGATGACATCTTTCCAACTTGATTGCCACACTATAATACGGTCCAAAACAGTGATCATTGTAAAATGCATGCATTTGATCAATCGTGAAAATGGTAAAAAAATATTCAATGCTTGGCCAAAGTGTACCTCCCATATGAACAATTTTCCAGAAGGCGTTCCACCAACAAGATAAGTTGCATCACTTGTGCATGCAAGTGGTCCTATAGGCTCTACGGGATAGCTTCTATGCAAAACCTGGGCCTGCATTTAAAAGAAAATAAAAGTTACAAAAATAAATCTTGTAAAATCTTACTTGTTATTGTTTCTGTAACCTAAAAGATAGAGTGCTAGTTGCGAGCAAAATATGATTTTCCATTACATCTTAACATAATTTCTTATGTTCTTCCCAAAAAAGGAATATTCATGAATTGCATACATTTATGTTTCATACTAATGTTGTTTCACTTTTAGCTAGAAATTCTTACTCGCAATAACATTTGGCAATCTGGTAGCCTCTAGTCACTACTTCCAAATAAACAAACTCTATCATAATTCATCAAACAGCTAAAACAAACAACCCGGAATTGCCAAAAAATGTGAAGTTTCAACAAACAAACCTCAACACATTCTGTGGCGACTTGATTTTGTTATCATTCTCTACATCAAAACCGTACAAAACAAAACTTACTGCATCTAGAATCTATAGTAAAAAACACAAGGCTAGCATTCAAACACTATCAACTATTTAGTTTTGGATATCCCACAAAAAACTGAAGTATTATTTGACCCAATGATTGCAAATAGGGACCAAAGGAATAAATAAGAGAATCATACTAAGCTCCACCACAAGATAACATTTTAAGGTAAAATAATCAACCTAAGTAGCATTTGCTTTTAGGTTTGAATACTATTATATTACGAAAAGGGGTAAATTACAACTTATACCTGCATTGAAAATGAGCAAAAAGATATGGCTGATTTGGATTTGAAGCTCTAAACATATCACCAAAAGACCAAAGCAGCCTGGTGCTGAAAAAAACAACTACACTATAGTTGTTCACACCCTTAGGATGCACAGATCCTCATCAACCTGTACTATGGGAAACCAGTCAGCTATACTGTGGACCTCAAGAGCAGTTATCACCAAGTGAAATTGAGTGAATTGACTCGGTATTTGTCTTCTCAAATCCCTGACAAATGTGATCTACCTTGCCAGACGACTCAAATTTGATCCACTACATAAAGCACCCAAGATCGCAATTTGACTGCCTTTTCTTCAATTCTTTATTGTAACTGTCAAGGAATTTGGCAAAAACAGACATGAGACGTTGACAAATGGTCTAGATTAATGCATCAATTTAAAATGGGATAGAAATTGTGAGGCCAACAGCAGTTTGGCATGGAGGGACACATGAGAAGCAGTTGACTAAAGGTAATAAGGAGTACCATAGAACCATCATGAGGAGGCCAGAAAGAGATAAAATTTGTGGGTCGCATTTTCTCCTTAGGGGAAAACAGAAATAAAGTGAACATTTGTTTTATAACTATATAACTAATAAATTATTAAAGTGCTTATAATAAAATCATTATGCACTTTTCATTTATTTATTAGGATCGGTTTCTCTCATTTCTACCCCTTAGCCGTCAAGAAACAAAGAATAGGCTAAGGGTCTTCAACCTGTTATTTTTGAGAAGGGGATATTACAATCCTCCCTTCCCCAAATTGTTTGCCCTCAAGCAATTGCAACTCATATGCCCAAGTGCCATGTCCAAGAGATAAAACATGTTGTAGTGCTCCAAGAGTCTAGATCCCGTGCTGTCAAATGAGAGAGCTCTTGCCAAAATATGAGTTTTGAGTTTTGAACCTTGGTTTGTATGTAGCCCTCATGATGCCCACAATTATGAACTTGGATCAAGGGGTCCACATGCTCCATATTGCAAACTGTATCCTTTATTTTATAACTCTGTTTAACATGCTCATCATGAAGAAAACAAATTTGAAATGGTTTAATATGCAGCAATAAATATGACATGTTACCAATCCTTTCATACCTTGGAGTGTCATCAAGATCTTCATTTCCTTTTGCCTTCATGATATCTTGGCTTTGTTGTACCAAATCCCTAGCATGCTTGTCCAAAATAGGCTGAATATCAACACGATAGGACTGCTGTGATAAAAAAAAAAAAAAAAAATGTATTTCTTACTAAACAATGTGCAGCCCATGCAATTTTCCCTCTTTTGAAAGATCTTTCCATACTCTTGGCTGTCACAACTTGAGGAGCACCATTCCTCATACCTTGTAGAACAACTTCCTTGTCTTGCACCTTGAATTTCAACTCCATAGTTTGATAATTTTGAGTAAATTCACCCAAAGATTGCAACCATTGTACTCCAAGGACTACATTTTTTCACCAATGCCAATGACATAAAATCCATCTCTTACCTCATGTCTTCCTAAAGTGAGCTCAAGTTGTGGGATCTTCTTTGTGCATGAAAGCAAGTATCCATCCGCTACGGTAACATTGAAGCCTTGAAAATCTTCCATCTTCAATCACATCCAAGTAATCATACTTTCATCAATGAAGTTATGGGTAGCTCCACTATCTATCAACACGGTGATCCTTTGTCCATGAAGGATTCCTCTAACTCGGAATGCATAGTAACTAGCTGCTACAGATAAAGTAGCAGGGGTAGCACCCGTGAGAACCACTTCCTCTTCCTTTGCTTGCTCTTCAACTTGTTTCAGATCAGCACTCTCTCCATCATCTTCCTCATCTGAAACTACCTCAATGTAATGGATTGACCCTTTGCCAAGGCAACGATGGTTGGGTGTCCATGGGTCCCTACAGTTGAAGCATAAATTTTTCCTTCTTAACTCATTTTTTTACCTCTATTAGCTTGTTGTTTTTCAGCCACTCTTTTGGATCATATTTCTCTTGAATTGACTTACCTTGTTGTCCACTAGTTGTTGTCCCTTGCTCACTATTTTGAGTTGTCATTGGTTGTCCAAATGAGTCCTTTTGCTGCCCCAAAGGTGTTGTCTAGGCTGTCCAAAAGGCAGATTTTTGCTTTTTGGAACTGAAGTTTCAAGATCCAAAGACTTCTTGATAGCTCCTTGTAGAGAGGGAGGACTAAAAGCTTTGACTAGGCCTCTAAGTGGTTCTACTAGTCCCTCAATGAACAACAACACAAGTCTTCTTTCACTTACATACGATACCATCACTGCAAGTCTCTGAAACTCAGAAATATATTTGTCCAATGATCCCTCTTGCTTGAATTGAGTCAATTCTCTGAAATGGATCTCTGGATCTATTCTATCAAACCTTTCTGTTAGACATTGACTGAATTCTTCAATGGTTGTGATAGAACCATGCCCTTGTGTGATCAATCCATGGTACCACCATTCATGTGCAACTCCTTCCAAATGCAAAGTTGCAAATTTGAGGGCTTCCTCCTCATACATGGGATTCAATGACAAATATGTATCTAACTTTTGTAGCCATGCTCTAGCTGAACACTTATCTGAACCATCATAAGAAGGAAAAGTTACCTTACCCAATCTTTGTTGTATGTCTCTTCTTCATTGCTCTTGTTGAACTCTTCTATTTTTTCATGTGCCTTTACTATTATTTACTTGGCAATAATCCCTTAAGGACAACATATCTCTTACTCTGAAATCGGGTTGCATATTCTTCACCTCATGCCTCTATGTCTTCTATGTCATTTGGTGGATCTAACTCAATTGATTGTTCCTCTTTCTGAAGGAACTTGGGCCTGAATATTTGAGGTGGAGGCTTGATGAAGGTCTTTGTTGGTCCATATGAGCTCCCTTCTCCATTGTTGGTTGCTCCTTGGTTTGTTGCTATATTGTGCCATGTAGAGCCTTAGCCAAGTCCATGATTGAGTCTCACGTGATGCATCACACATTTCCCTTTGAGATTCCTTCAACACATGTTGCATTTCTCTTTGGCTTTCCCTTTAAGATTGAAATGTCCCACTTCCTAAGGTAATCTCGACGAAGACCCTTAGCCCATTTTGTCTTCCCGACGGCTAAGGAATAAACTAAAGGGGAGACTTAAGTTATGATATTTTATTATAAAGTGCAAAAATAAAATAAAATAAAAATATTATGAGCACTTATAATAAATTATTATAAACTTAAAATATAAAAAGGCAAACAAAAGATAAAAAGCATTTAGCAAAAGTGAATTATCTAAGGAAAATGCAACTTGACTTGGGTGAAAAAGTAGGTGGGAAAAAACATTTAATGAGGGAAAAATATGATTGGTTATCAAAGGTGGCTATTTGGGTCACAAGTTCTATAAAGGCAAGTCGACTTGCCTTAGGAGAGACATGCTTATCTATTTTCTCTAAAATCTGATTTTGTCTGAAGCTTATAGCTTTGTCAAAAATATTTCTAAGGACAAAACCCTTTAGAAATACCCTCTTGAGGACGAAAACCCTCCAAGAGACTTAGAGGATTCTCCACCTTGGGGTTTCCATTGTGCATCATTGAAGTAGTAATAAATTTCAGTGTGTTTCCAGCAGTTGAAGGAGAAGATTTGCAGATTTTGGGTCAAGGGTTTGAAGTGAAAGATTGCAGCTGTGTTTTCCTTCAATTTTCAGCCTTCTATCATGTTGAGCAACCCACTTCTAGGGAAAATCTGAGGTATTTGAAAGTGTTTTTGATCTGATCTGGGTTGTTGCTAATTGATCAGATTTTATGAATTATTTCAGCCTAATTTCAGAATTTTTGGATGATAAAAAGTGTCATTTTCAGCTATATTTAAGGGCAGCTTGTCTGCATATTTTCCAGAATTATTTCAGCCTCTTGTGTCTCAAAAATCTGGGTTTTTATTCATATATTGGCTTTATAAAATTAGTGGATCAGATTGAAGTTGAAATATCATAGATTAATTGTTAATTTTTATGAGTTTCCTTCCTTACCCTAGTCGCATTTTTCATACATAAATCAGATCTACATCAAAATTAATTACTATATCTTTTATAAATTGTCTTTAGGGGTTTGGATTTGCCAAAAATCCAACTAGGGTTCAAAAGTGTCCTTTTGGGGACATTACAGAGATTCTCTCATAGCCTGTTGCAACTCTCTTTGACTCCTTGTAATCACTTCTTGCATAACACTTAACTCATCTATAGGAGGAGCTCTCTAATCTTGCTCATCCATGGTTCCTTTCTTTAGTGTTTGATTCCTACTTTGATAAACTTGAGGTGATTTTTCCTTGTGCATTCAAATCTGATCTCTTTCACAGGATAGCAAGGAACATTTCTCTGATACCATTGTAATGTCCCCAATGGGATAACTTACAAGCCCAAAAGGAACACTTGAAAATCTAGTTTATAACAGCAGCTAATAGAAGATATATTTTGGTAAAACATGCAGATCTGAATTTCTTTTAGAAAATGCGACTTGCTCTAGAGATGGTTGATCCTCAAAACTAGTTTAAAATTGCCCAATTCTTTGCTCAAACTAATTAGAATTTATCATAGAAGCAAGAATACCAAAAATATGAATTTTAGACCCAAGAAGAAGAGCTGGAATTTTATTCAAAGTCTGCAGAAAATCAGCTTACAAACATGGCTAGAAAAGAGGTTTCCAAAGCCCAAATCAGATGCAAACAAGCTAGAAATGACCTCTAAAAATATGGCAATGAAGATAGAAATCAGATCTGGAATAGTTGTGCCCTAGGGTGCTCAGAATCCTCCCACAAGTGGGTCGCTCCTCTAGAAAACAGTTGGAAATGCATACCAAAAATCAGCTACAACACTTCTTCTTCAAACCCTAGCTGGAGATAACATAAATATGCAATTTAGGGCCTTCAAACACTGTTGGAGTTCGGAATTTATCCATGAAACACAATGGAAACCCTTAAAGAGAGCTTCCTCTCACAAAGGATGAAGAGTTTTCGTTCTTCAACCGTGGCAATAAAGGGTTTTCATCTTCTAAGGAAAAACCCATCAAAGGGTTTTCGTCCTTCAATGTAAAATTAGAAAGCAATCAGCTCAACCAAAGTTCAGATGTAAAAATAAGCAAAAGTGATGGTCTCTCCCAAGTGTGGCGACCTCTTTTTATAATTGCAGATTAGCACATGAGCCTCCACAAAAGCCAAATCAGCTTGCTCCACTTGGTTACCTTATTTAATATTTTTATCTCCTTGCTTTTTTTCCTCTATGGGTCGCATTTTCTCCTTAGGAGAAAAATAAAATAAAGTGAACATTTGTTTTATAACTTTATCACTAATAAATTATTAAAGTGCTTATAATAAAATCATTATGCACTTTTAATTAATGTATAAGCATTAGTTTCCCTCATTTCTACCCCTTAGCCGTCGGGAAACAAAGAATAGGCTAAGGGTCTTCAACTTTATTCTTGAGAAGAGGATATTACACATAGAACCATCATGAGAAGGCCAAAAAGAGATAAAGTTGTGGCTACGGAAACTTAATAGAGATGTTAAAAAAGAGTTGCAATAAGAGAAAAGCCTTCCATTTCAAAGGGCACAGTGATTAGAGACAAACAAGTGAATGTTATTGAGAACATTCTGACTACGTCATTCCACAGCTTATATAAAAAGATGGTAATTAGTGGATGTGTACTCGAACCCCTTAAACTGGTGTGAATAGGAAAGATAGCTTTATGTGACCACCACACTTCACACGCACTCTTCAGGACCTCCAAGAATGAATTTTTGAAACCTGTAGAGACTAGATAAGAATCGTACATTATTCTCTTGGAGAGGATGCTTGAGATGCAAAAGGAATTGCAAGTAATGGTCATTGCAAGAAAGTGGAGTTCGTGGCCCAATTCTACATCAAAACAAGGGAAGAGAGCGAAGGAGGTAGTGAAGGGTAACATTTTTTGGCTGATATTAAATGCATTGTCTCCATCATTACTCCAATGCTCAAAGTTATTAGATATGGCGACACTAACGCACCTACTCTTGGAGGGTGTATGAGTTCATTACAATATGCTTCGCGAATGAAGGTCGTTGTACAAGAAAGATCCCACATTGAAATTCTATAATGAACATATTCAACCAATCATTCACCAATGATGGGAGAAGCTCAATACTCATTGCACATCCCTACCTTTGCATTGAACCCGAAGCGGTACATACAAAGGTTTGGCAAAGTTACCCCATACAAGATGTTGAGGTGAAGGCGAGGTTCATGAAAGCTATTTAGAAGATGTACAATTCTATAGATGTTAGCATCATTCATATTAAGTGGTCAAAATTTTCCACTCTTAGGGGATATCCAAAAGAGGCCAAGCTAGATAGGGAGACTATGGCACAGAGGACCCAATTTTGTGGTGGACTATACATGGGCCTACTTCTTTGACAACCACACTAGCCATTCATGAGTTGTCTGAAGTTTCTAGTTCTTATGTTGCTCGGAGGAATGGTCTCAACTTATAGCCTCATTTTGTTTGTCCCGGTTGGACCTTCACATCTCCCCGATCACTAACAAAGCAAGCTCGGCCGCAAACTCGTACTGAAGGCAACCTGGCTCCACCCGCTTCCTGGCCATCGTTTTAGTCTCGGATCTCAACGGGGGGGGCCCTTGCCCCCTCTTGGGATTGCCATCACATCGGGCTTCTTTTAAGTCGGCCTCGAATGTTGGGAGGGATGTGGCTACCATTTCAAGTAGACCACCGGTCCTCGTTTGCCCCCTCCTTCATTCCATTCTCTGTTTCTCCCTTCTTTCTCCCTCGTTTGTTTCATTGTCCCCACTTGGGGGGGTTTAGCTCAGGGTTCTTGTTTGTTTTGGTTGTTTTCCTTTCTTCTTTTTTGGGAACTTGTTTTTGAGTTTTCCACGCTTGCACTTCATATATTGTTTGGGTTGCAGTCCATTGACCTACTTTTGTGGTCATTTGTTGGACATTGATATATTTATCTTATCTTATCTAATAAAAGGAACAAACTTACCTTGAGGAGGATGGAGAAGCTTGTACATAGCGCCTTACATCTTATTTATCGCAACACACTTAAGTACAAGTAGAGTCCAATATCCTAATGAGATGTTGAGCCAAAGGAGCCAACATAGGGTATTGATGATGCGGCATAGACAAGGTTGGTTGGTATTGGTTTGGAGGAGCTTTACCTTGAGAATTCAAGTGATGAGGAGTTTGGCATGAACTTTGGGAATGATTTCTAATAAGAGGCATTGGACCATTCACCAATTGTATTTGAAATTTGGATGTAATCATCATTTTGAATATAAATTATGATATAATTATTAATATATTGATATTTAACATTTTCATTGTTCAATGCAATGTGTTTAGTATTTCAAAGTTTCATTTGTTGTTCCTTGTAAAAAAATTTATAACTAATTTTTCAAGTACTATATATATTTGCATTGTCGTCCCCAAACCTAGGCCCTTGGTCCCCCATTCTGAGACTTGTCCCCTATTCCAAGATTTTGTGGAACATAGAGACTTTGCCTTTTGACTTTTATTGAGAAGCATGGCTTTTGATTTTGTTCTTTTCATGATTTTGATTTTTCTATTATCCTCCTCCATACAAATTCAAAAAGACAACAATGATTTTGTACTAGGACATCACCGAGAACGCTTACACATAATTAGATGAGGGAAACCTAAGACCTATCCACTTAGATACTCCTAACTTGCACTTTATGAAAGGATGTGACCTTATCTCCAATTTAAGTATGCCTTGAATAGAAATAGAAAAGGGAAATATTGTGTCTCCAAGCTAAGAGTGCCTTAAAAGAAAAATATGAGTTGTAAATATGGCATCTCGAACTAGGTGTCTCAAAGGGAAATAGGTACAAGAAAAATAGGGACTACGAATAGTCTGCAAGATAAGATAAGATAAGATAAGTATATTAAATGTCCAACAAATGACCACAAAGTAGGTCAATGGGACTGTACCATACAATGCAATGAAGAAGCAGCAAGGGAACCCAAAAAGGTCCCAGAGAACAACAAGAAAAAAAGAGAAGAAGCTTGGGCCCGAAGGGACGGAAGAATGCAGAAAAAGAGAGTGTACAAAGAAGGAGAGGGGGTGGAGGGAGGATCCTCAACACCAACCCTCTCAACTGTCATCTAAAGTTGGCTGGAAAAATCTTGGTGATATGCTGATGTCTAGTGTCAAGAGCTGGAAGAAGCCTGGAACACATACGCCCTACGGAAAGTCTAGCTCTCTGATTAGGCCTGGTAAATTGCCGCCTATGGGGTGGGGCTCTTGGCCGAGTTTGAGTCCGGATGCCTCTGGTTTGGGAAGTAGCCCCTGGTCCTGACAGATCTGGTCTAGGGTTCTCTCTTGGGAAACCCCGCTTGATGCCCCTCTCAAAGGGGCACAAAGAAAGTAGGAGGTGATCTGCCGAATAGTAGTCTCCTGGAAGGGGGATGGAGGATCCCGTCATGAAGCTTAAAAGCTTCCTGTAAATAGAGGGCGAGACACCTCTGATCATAATATCTGAAGAACCTCGTGAAAGTTGGGCGTTCACGGAAAAGACAGTGAAACCTCCCTCTGATCTCATAGTAGATAGGGCACCTGAAAATGAAGTGTTCCTCTGTCTCAATCTCCTGGAGGGAGCAAAGCTGGCAGATCCTCTCGGACCGGTCCAACTGGTGATCGCTCTCAACTCGAAGCCTGTGGGAGCCAACTCTGAACTGACCTAGAGATATGCGAAGAGCATGCATCCAATGGCGGGAAATATAGGTGGGACGAGTGATCAGTCCATTGTTGATCTCAAGGAAGTGATTGGCGTAGAAGGCCATTTTCGGACGTAGCTCACCCGAGGGTTGGTCCAAGTGATCTGGATAAACTGTCTGTAGATGTCCCCGATGATTCGATGCGCAGTCCTGCGTACTCGACAAAAGGTGTGTGCGAAAAGCATCCATGGCGTAGCTAAATGGGGGGAGACGGTGCAAGTTGATCCCGAGGAATGTAGGAGACAGAAACCCGACATACCAAAGCACTCAAGCACAACCGCTATGGTCAGATAGAGCAATGGCCTCCGAAGAATGGTAGGCAAGATAGATGTACTTGTCTCTGCCTGTGGAAGAATTTGACAGTCTCTGAATGCGGTGCAAGAGTGAGACGAGACCAAAGATGACCTCCAGTCTGAAAGGGTGAGCTCCAAACTCGGCAAGGATGATATTGTGGGGAATAGTTTCCTTACACTTGATGATCCGTCTGAGCATAAGGATCTGAACTCGCTCAATAGCAGCCCAATCCAACTCGAGAAGGGAGGGACCCCAAACCTCATAACCATAGAGAACCATGGGCCTCACAAGAGAATCAGAGAGGGACATCTTGGACAATGTGTCCTGGAAGTGATGGCGGAAGCACTGTCTCTCAAGGATCGCTAGGGAGCCATACCCCTTGTTGATGCGGGGTTGAATAGCCGGACGTAAACTGAAACGAGGTCCAGAGAAGAGAACTCCCAGATAAGTGTAGGAGTTGGTGATCTCCAGCTCCTCCCCTCGGAGAAGAAATGGAAGTTCGAGGTCTTCAGGCCATTGAAAATCATAACCTTGGTTTTACCAAGGTTAACTGTCAGTTGTCTATGATCACAGAAGAGGGCTAAGGCATCCAGTTGTCTCTGTAACCCCTCCGCAGAAGAAGCCAAAAGAACCACATCGTCTGCGAATAGAAGGATGTAGATCAAAACCTGGTGAAGAAGATAACCATCTCCATCCTGAATATGGTCCCTGAGAAACTCCAGCTCATCAATGTAAATACCGAACAGAGTAGGAGAGAGGGGGCAGCCCTGCTTGACCCCAATGGTGCTCCTGATGAAGTCGGAAAGCCCAGCAATAGTACGCAGGCGGCCCAAGACCTCCTCATATAACCGAGTGATGGCGGCAAGAAGGGTTTCGAAAGGCCAATGTCTCTAAGTCTGCAGAAAAGAGCTTCTTGCGGAACAGAGTCAAAGGCTTTCCGAAAGTCCACAAAGCAACAAAAGACTCTAGATGAACGATGACGTGCTTCCTCATAATAAAGACGGAGGGTGAGAATGTGATCAATAGCGTGGTGAGTTGTCGGAACCTGCTTTGCCCCTTGGCATCGCATCGCTATTCTTCTGCTCTAGAACTTGGAAAGCTACATGTGGAGAATTGTGTTATACAGCTTCGAGAAGGTGTGACCCACCATAATCATCTTGTAGTTATTTGGATTAGAAGTAGGCCCAGATTTATGAATAGGGTGGATAATATGGTGGGACCAAGATTGCGGAAAACCAATACACACCACCTGATTGAGAAGTTCTACCAGATAGCTGACGATAGTGCTAATCCCATGCTTGAAAAACTCTGCCTGGAAGCCCTCCTCATCCGCCGCTTTGCTGCAATTCAGAACTGAGATGGCCTTCTTGACATTTGTGTAGATGAAGATGTGGCAGGTAGAGGGTGGCGACACAACCTGAATATGGGGTTGACCTGGGATATCATAGAGGGTGGAAGTATGGGTAAACATAGTGTGGGGATCAAGATCCAAAGGCAGAGGGGAGCGCTGAGGAATGAAGGTACGCCAAAAGCGTTTGGGGGAGTGCATAAGTGAGGAACGGAGCTCCATCCTCCTTCAGGCAATGAAGGTACATTTTTTGTGACGAAGGAGATGACGATAGGCATTTTTGAGGGAAGGGAAAGATGGGAGGCCCTGGGAAAAGGCAAGGCGGAGCTGGCTGTGAAGGTTTTTGTAGTCATCACCATACCATTGGTTCATGGGCGAGTCCTCTTCTTCTGGGTCCTGGAGGTGGAATGGGGATATGAGAGCAAGGTTGCCTCATGTATGGCAGAGGCAAGAAGGTCATACATCCTGTCAGTAGGGAGCAAGGTAAAATGGGGCAAGGGGGGAAGAAGTTGACGGAGATGAAAGGAGAAGGCAATGGGATCACCGTCGTCGAATCTCAGGGTGGTACATGAAGGGCAATGGGGAGGCTAGGGGTCTGGGGGGGTAGTTTCCAAGGAAAAGGAGAGGATTGCATGGGCAACAAGGGGGATGGGGAGACCGAAAAGTGATGAACATAAGGAAGAAAGTTGGGGGTAGTCATGACGTTATCAACCACACTCGCGCCACCACCGTGAGGTCTGCATGTGGTGTCCCCAAGATTTTACCCTGAAATCTAGGACTAGCCCTTCTAAATTTTTCTAAGATACCCCCAAAGAGTCATAAATCCAAATTTGTCAAATACCCACATGCCAAAGCTCACTCAATTCCTTCACTAGACTTTGTCTGAAAGCATTTTATTTATTTTTATTATTAAATAAATAAAGTTCTTTTAAAAATAGATTGAGCTAAAATTAGCGAATTTGGGGTATATAAACCACCTCACCCCATCATTGTTACCACACCAGTATTACTTTTCACCTTCAAGTGGAGCATTCACCCAGGGAAGAGTTTTTACAGACTAGTTAATTGGTGAATTATTTTTGAGCAATTGTCTGTAGCTTTTGTCAAGTATTTTGTTTTTTTATTTATTTCTTTTTGTCTGTGTTTTGGTCTTTCTCTGTGATTTGTCTGGCAATTCCCTTGGCCTTTTCTTTCGTTCTGCATAACCAGTTCCTTGGCCTAGGGTTTTAGAAGTCATCCATGGCCTCAGACAAAGGTGAAATTAATTATGAAGTGTTGGTTTTCAACGCAGCAGCTTGGAAGCAAGTCGCACTTTTAGGAGTGATTTCTTTGTGAAAGTCGTAAATTTGAGAGCTGCCTTCCACTCCTAAATTTAACACTGCTATGACTTATGTATTTTCACGCAAAAGTTTAAGTGAAAGAGCCCATGCAAGTCGCACTTTTTGAAGCTGCCCTTCCACTTTATTTTCCACGCCAAAACTTAAGTGAAAAGTGTGATTTTTAGAGCTGCCCCGCATGTCTAAATTTAACATTGCCTCTCCTTCATGTTTTCCACGCCAAGTTTAAGTGAAAAAGCCCATGCAAGTCATGGTTTTTGGGAAGTCATTCCACGTGCAAAGCGTGGAAATTGAAGCTGCCCTCCATGTTTGATTTTCATGAAAATTTTAAAAGCAGAAGTCATAAAACAAGTCATGGTTTTGGGAAGTCATTCCAAGTGCAAAGCGTGATTTTTAAAGCTGCCCTCCAGGTCTAATTTTAACGCTGTCGTGACTTATGTCTTTTCACGCAATTTTAAAGGAGTTTGCAAAGTTGAAGCATGAATATTAGCTTCCTTTCCTTCATGTTTTCCATGCTGCCTTCCTACCTGAAGTTTCACGCAATTTTAAAGAGTCAAGGCTAAAAGTTTAAAATGCAAATCGTGAATTTGAGAGCTGCCTTCCATCTCTGTTTTTAACGCTGCCTTCCCTTGCTATTTTTCACGCAAATCTCCCATGCAAGTCATTGAAGTGCAAATTACTCTCTTCCTTCAAAGTTCAACGCAGCACTTTTGTAATAAGTGAAAATTCACTAGGTTTTGTCGAGAATTTTAAAAGCTTGCTTCCTATATTCCAAACGCAGCCTATGAAAATGCATGCTAAATCTCCAATTGATCCCTCTAAACGCCCATGCATGTTGATTCCAGTCTCCAGTTTGAACTCATGTGAAGCCTACTTATATCTGCATTCACCCGGAGCAATTCCCAGAATTTAGAATTGCCCACATGCTATTAAAATTAAAACAAGTGATGAGTTGAATGTTTGTCTAAATCATTTATAGGAATACTTCACTTGTGCCCATATTTGTGAGAAGAAAGCAGAAGTCAATGTTTGATACATTGAATATATCTTCAGAATCAGGGGGAGCAATTGCAACTTCTGCACAAATAGATCCAACTCTCATAATTGCAAAGGCTTCTGGTAAAAATTAAAAAAAGATCTCAAACAAAAGTTGATTCAGGCACAATGAAGGGTGATGACAGAGATGATCCAACAGAATCATGCATAGTGTCCAGGCTTGCTTGAGATTAATGATACAGACATGGGGCACGAATCTATCACTGATTTGATTGACATATCCAGGCCACTACGGCAAGTCATCCCTTATGCGGGCAATAAGGAACAGTGGAATTATTCAAGTTGCGGCATTTCCGGCTACAGACCCAGTTGCCTGAATTTGTTCTAGAATGTGCAAAGTTCTACCATCCTCTATCTAGGACAATCAGGGATGCAGCAGGAAAGACAATGATCAGACTGGATGCACAATTCATTGATTACTACCTCAAGATTCCAGCATGACCCATAGTAATTACAATCAGCATGCAGGAGGCTTTTGATAGATGGGAAAAGAACAAAGTGGACTGCGTAGGTATAATGAACAGGAAATATATGAAGAAGCCTAGGCCACCATCAAAATTTCCAAGGACTCTTCCACAATCAAATCTGGTGCAGGAAGTTGATGATATCACCCGGTTCTGTGCAGAAAATGGGGAAGGTAATGCAAATAACTTCCACTCATGGATGTACTCCTTCGTCAAAACAATTGAGATCAACAAAGCTGATTCAATAGTCAATTGGGCAGAGATCATCAGTAACAACATTAGTGAGCAGCTCAGAAATGTGAGGCGGACATTCAGTTTTAAAATGACTTCATACCTTGTGTATGTCGCAGCCTCACGGGGTATTCTCCAAGTTGACGAGAGAGGATTCTTTCAAAGGATCTTATTTATGAGTGCTACCCACAGTGGTGATTCCTGAGTGCTACAAGGATTACAAGGCAGTGAATGATGGCTTCTTCTATGGATTCATTTGCAAGCTAAATGGTGATCTGAAGGCCAACAGAGTAAGCAAAGAAGCTTGGGAAGTTGTCTCCCAATACGGCTGTATCTTCATCCAGTTTGTTGACTTCACGTATCTCAGGGTTAGTGGCTTCTCAGGTGAACCAATCAAGCTGCCAAGGTACCCAAATGATAAGTGGATTATCATGGAGTTATGCAGGCAACTCGTAGAGTTGCAGGACTTACAATCAAAGCAGCATAAATCTACGGTCAACTTCCCAATCACAGTGGGCCATTATAGTTGTCAGACTATTCACAAAGCTAGAGGAGTCAAAGCATAAATGTTTCTTTGCTATGAGCACGAGTTCTTCCTAGCTCGGATGAATTTTGATCCTTATGGAATAGCAAGGAAGACAGTCTCCCAAGAATACTCGCACATCCCTTCATTGGAGGATTTCTGGATGAAGTGCAAGAACGAATACGAAGTCAAAAAAGGAGATTTCAGCAGATTATCAGCTCAACAAGTTTCTGACTTTGGTCTGGCAAGGATACCTGCAAATCTTTCGGACGATGGGCATGTGGTACTTGACACATATCATCAAATGGGAGGAGATAAAGTTGCTCTTCAAGCCAGTGTAGGTGGTGGCCAGACAATCGAGGAGAGGTCTTCAACAGTCTTGGTTAACACCTCAAATTGGTTGTTAACAAAAGGATATTGTTTGGATGAGGCTTTGATGAACCAGATCACGGGAATTTTAGCACGGGGAATCTCAGCAAAAGAAAGCATGATGGTGAGAGCAGCAGAAGACCGGAGAAGCTAAAAGTGCACAAAAAGTCTCAGGCATTGGAGAAAGGCAAGTCTTCATCTATTACACCAGTGCCACTTACTGACGAAGCTTCTCCTGCATCAACTCACAACACTTCAACAGTTCTAATACCCCGGGCAGACATAGTTATTCCGTCGTTAAAGTCAGCATCATTCGTATTTGCTCCTCAACCACCCAGTTCTCCACCTCCTCCGCAAAAGAATTGAGGGCACAGATGGCAAAGTTTGAGAGAGCACTTTCCCTAGATGGCACGGAGGAGGCAGCCATGATACAATGCTGAATTCTAATACTACAGGGCCCAAACAAGAAAAGGTAATGCAAGTTGATGCCTCTCATTCCCCGGAGAGTAACTTCTCATCCTGGTTGGCTTTGCAAACAGTCCTAGAGGCTAGAGAAGAAATCAACCTGGAAAAGAAGACTTGCAGATTGCTCATGAGCTTAGGAGGAAAAGGCAAAAGGTCTAAATCTGCTAAAGTGACTTCAAGGCTGGTTATTGAAGAATCAGGGAAAAAGTTTGCAGAATTATCAATTCCAGCTGAAGGGAAGCAAAAGGGAGAACTAACAGCAGCAGACATATCAGTAACCAAAGTGCCACTAGGGCAAGTCACCACAAAAGGATTGAAGCAGGATACCCAAACATTGATAGATGCTTTATTCCTCAAGCTTGACAAGGAGAAGGCAGAGAAAGCCAAACTTCGATACAGATCTCCCAATTATGTGAGATTATCACTAAGGTTGCTAAACCTTCCTCTCAACCAATGCTAGTACAGGAGCAGGTGAGCTGCCATTTGATCGAAGAGGTTGAGGATGCAAGTAATAAGGTCAAAGCTATTGATGAATGGAAGAGGCAAATCATCCACCAAGCGTCAGAGCAATTCAAAGAAGTACCAGCTAGCTTGGAAAGTATGCACAGGCATTGTCTCAGTTGAAAGAACTGATGACAAGTATAAAGGATGAGAATACAGTTGTTGAGAGCCACTTGGAGATCCTGGCCAAGATAAATTCACTGAGAGTGTGTTGGTTGTAGAGCAGATTGTACCTGATGGATCGATAGAAAAGGGTAAGCAGTTGGAAATGACAGTGTCTTTCCGCATGGAGATTCTCAAACTTATGCTGAGTAGAATGCAATTCTTTAGAAGACAAGATGGAAGAAGTGTCAAGAGAGCATAATTGCTTTCACTACAGAGGAGGAAATTGATGGTATTCATTATTATACAAGGTACATTCCAGACAAGTCACCAGCTTCCCTGGAAGAATTTCTTCCAGTCATCCAAAAGAAGATTGATGAAGTTGTCATGCCTTTCACGTTGGATTCAATTGGCAAACTAGTGAGACTTCATGCAGATATCAAGGAATTTGGGCCTAGTTTGGAGAAGGTGAAGGCAAGCATTGATATTCTATCCAAGGAGTTGTTGAGGTTCAAGACTGAAAGAGAAGTTATTGCTAAAGCAGATGGGAAAACAATGAATCACATGCTTGACAAGTACATTCAGTATCAGAACAAAGGGAAAGCGTGAAGTGTAGCAGCTGGCATATCTTCTTTCTTCTCCTCTTTCTTCTCTTCTTTCTTATTTTCTCGGACAAAATTGTAAAACTAAAGTAATTGGTTAAAAGCCATTACTTTAAGTGGTTTGAAAAGGTCCTTTAATTAAGAATAGGTGGCAGCCATGCAGGACTTTGATTTAGTCTTCAAAGATGCATGTCATGCAAAGAGGAATTCTAGGAGAAAGATTGTCAATTGTTTCCTTTATAGCCTCCACATGCGGGAGTTCATTTATAGTTTCCTATTTGTATTTGCCCTCTATGCATTATAAATAGAGGAAGAGCCTACGGGTTAAAGGATCACAATTTTGTTCATCAAAATTTGTTTAGCAGAGCATTCTTGAGTTTTCAAACTTTGTGCTAGATCCTTTGATGTGAAAGTTAGGGGATTGAATAAAAGGTAGATTTCTGGAGAACTTTGTGTCTACGGTGTTTTGCTAATCACTTCTATTTAAGGTTTTAGATAAACTTTGTGTTATCTCAGATCTAGGTTAGAAGCTATTTCTTTCCCTTATTGTTGAATGTTGTGAGTTTTAATCTGTTTATTTAATTTGTGTGGATGAGACCAACTCTGATAGCTATTGGTTAAATTCAACATATCTTCCTTTCTTCTTTCCTTACTTTTGTTTCCCGCTTCTGCAAATAATCCCAACACAACTGCTTACTTGTTGCCAAATTGCCCAGTTGTGGTTCACGAGTTGTGGGAATTAAAGTAAAACCCCTGAAAATAGTTATTAGGATTCACCCTTACCAAATTGATAAACATCTTACACGGAGCCTCACTATTAAATGAGGGAGATTTATCTCATGATTTGCTAGGTTATATGCGGTGCATAAAATCTAACCAATAACATGTAAAGAATCGGGAATCTGGGAAGCAAGATATGCCATTAAGGAACAAGTCATGGGATTACCCCATCTATAAAAGGTGTCATCTATAAGCCGTCAAGGGCCTGTCACATCGTCGATACTCTTTGAAAGAGCAATCGAATCTGGGTCCACCTCTGAGGTACAAAGAGCATCATATGTCCTGTCATGCAGGGGAACCAGGGAGGTTTTGGCACGTGCGTTGAAGTCACCTAATGCAGTTGACCTCTCCAACTGCAGAGAACAATGAGATGTTTGTATAAAGGTCGAAAAAGGGGTCCCTATCCGGTCCATTCTCGATAGCGAAAGAAGAAGCGGGAGGGAAGTAACAAACTGCAATATAAATGTCCTTAAAGAGGTGTGCGGTCTTGAACCCAACCGGGAGGAAAGGTGTCACGAACCATTGGCCCGAGATTCCAAATCACAACCCATTTGCATGCCTTACTTGCTATCATGACTATCTCACGGTATTGTTTGAGTTACGCCACCCGAGCTCTAGTGAGGTTTTGGTATGTGCATTGAAGTTACCTAACAGAATGACCTCTCCAATTGCAGAGAACCGAGAGATGTCTGTAGAAAGGTCAGAAAAGGGGTCCTGTCCGGTCCATTCTCAATAGCAAAAGAAGAAGCAGGAGGGAAGTAACAAACTGCAATATAAATGTCCCGAAAGAGGTGTGGGGTATATTTGACCTTGACCCAAAGGAAACAAGCAAACTCATCCTCAACAACTACAGAGATCCTGCTCCAAAGAGTGTCCCTGACTAAGCAAGCGACCCCACCAGAGCTCCTAGTATCTCGGCACCGTAAAAGCGAGAGCCATTAGTACCCTCTAGTATTCGGGAGAGGACGAACATGACTCGCATGAGTTTCTGTGACAAATAGGAGGTCTAAATGACCCAGTGCATCATGAAGAAGGCTAGGTGAAGACCAATATGAACCATTTCCATTCCAACAAGAAATGGAAATACCCCTATTACGCTGCCTCTCCCAACGAGACCGTCATTTGGACCCGTGAACCTAACCGGGAGGGAAGGTGTCACGAACCACTGGCCTGAGATTCCGAATCACCGCCCATTTTCCTGCCTTCCTTGCTATCATGACTATCTCACGAGATTGTTTGAGTTCTGCCACTGAGCTCTAGTGAGATCTTCATCAAGGAAGATCTTATTCGGGAGTGAGAATAGTTTCCATTTAGCCCTAAGGGCCCGGAGCCTATCTTTAGCTTATTTTAAGTGAAGGAAGAGGGTTAAATACATGCCATGCCATGCCATGCTCTATCAATTTGCACCTCCAACAGCCCCAACTTGTCTGTGATGAAATCTGTTGCGATGGCTAAAGGATCAGAAGAGGGAGGAGGTGTGGGCAACCCTCTCACCTTGAGATTTAACTCTCTTTCCCGTCTGTTTCTTTCTTCCACAAGTTTTGCCTGTACAACTTCCTCCACTACTGTAATAGGAGATGTGTTATGGTCCTTTCCTTTCACTATTTTTGCCCATGAATCCGATTGTTTCTTGAGATTTTCCTGTTGAGTTTGGATCTCTTCCTGTTTGTGCTTCAAATCAGAGATTTCAACATGTAATTGATCATTAGTACTGTAGGGGTGGCTTGGACCATGATCTCTGCCAGTTGTCTCCGTAGCAAGATATTGTCTGCCTCAGCTTTTTCCATCCGGGATGTCAGTTCAAATACCTCTGTTCGTAGGGTTATGTTGGATGATTCCACACTCTCTAACCTGTGTAGTAATTCTACTATGATGTTAGGTAAGCTGCCATCTTGTTGTCTTTGTTCATTATTTCCAACGGAAGGGGTCGAGAGCATGAGGTGGAAGGAGACATCGTTGGGGATGTATTGTTTGTAGGGGTGTCAAGACAAGAGGTGAGTTGGGGGGATCCCCCAAGATGTTATTTTTTCTAGAGGAACTGCATAAAAACAAAGGGGAAAAATGAAGCAATAGGGGGAGTTTTGGCTGGTAGTCGTGGGTGGGGGTGCGAAGGAGGTGAAGTCGTGAGTGAGTGTAAACGTGAGTGCAAACACGGGAAAGGCAGCTCAACAGTGGGACGCACGCAAGGAGAGCAATGGTGGACGCAGCGTAACCAAAACCACGATTTTGGATCTTGTGCCCTCCCGGCGAGCAAAAACAAGGTAGGGACCAAAATCACCCACAAAAGAAGCCACGAAGCAATGCATGTCATGATCAAGCAGATCTGCGAGCCACGAAGGAAGACCTAAAAACGAGGGCACGACAATCGTGGGGCAAAGGAAGGGCACGAAAAACCGTGACTACGAATCCCTTGAGAAAGATACAATCGTAGGGTAGAGGAAGACCACCAAATCATGCCATACGAATTACAAACGAGCTACCATACAAGCCATGATTCACATTCACACGGTCGTGAGACAAGCATCACAGAGTAGTCACGATTCACGTTCACAACCAAAGTCCAATTTGTCTCCACTTTGTATAGTTCAATGATGTCACACTAGTATTTGACCACTAGAGAGGAATATTTTTGCTTTAGGAATGGCTAGGAATATAGGATTCAGAGGTATACATGAATGTATGATATGTAATATGGAGGTGTATGAGTACGGTGGCAACCCCAAGAGGGTCAAAAATGTTAAGGGAATGGGAGTATAATCAAAATAAAGTATATTTGAGCCATGATTGGTCTAAGACAACCAAAAACTAGGTAAACAAGGGAAAATGACATTAGAACCCAAGGGAAGAAAAACCCAATAGGGAAAAAGGTAGTAAGAACCCAAGGATGATCCAAGAAGGAATGACTGCAAGATAAAACCCAAGAGGAAAAAGGTTGTAATACTTAAGAGGACCAAGAAGGATCCAAGGGGGATGATTGGTTACTATTACTAGGTAGCCGAGACGGCCCCAGCGATCAGTATGTGCGGGTACGGTACTCACCGGCACAGTGGTACGGGTCCGATCTCACGCAGTACGAACGGGGTTCTTCTGCAGGCCGGGGCCGGAGATACGGCACGGGTACGTCTATAGACGCACCCGGCCGTACCCACCATGTTTTAATGCATTTTTTTTTTTAAATTTGTTTTTGGTCAAAAAAAGGTCAAACCGACTTTTTAAACATTAAATTATTCTTTTAAACCCTAATTTGTGCCCCCAAACTCTATAACAACAAGTCATTTACCTCACATTTGCATTCTTGCCTCTTATTTGCATATTTGACTCTCACCTTCAATTTTTCCACTATTTTCAATTGCTTAGGGTTGATTTCAAGTGCCATATAGTTGAAGGAGCTTGCAACAAGTGACAAGGAGTTCAAGGAGCTTGCATTATTGGTGTTGGGTGTATTGAGGTAAGTATTTTGTGATTTTTTTAGAGTGTTTTAGTTTGTTAATTGTATTTAATATTTTATTATTTTTTAGTTGTTTTTTTGGTTTGTTTTTTGTTATTGTTTTAACTTTTAAGCTTCATTTTTCTACATTTGATTTCATTTAAATTTAAATTTTAAACTTCCAACATTTTCTCAAGACTAAATTTGTTTTCATTTTTTTAAATGCATTGTGCAGTTAAAAACTTAAAATGGCTGCGAGTTCTAGTTCTGTGGGTCAAAGTAGTAAAGGTCTCCTTAACAAAAGTGATCCATCCTCCCCCCTTTGGAGCTATGTCAAACAACTAGAACAATTACCAGGTGGAGGGGGTTTTGTTTGGGTTTGCTCACAATGTAATATGCAATTTAAGAGCTCCTACAGTCGGGTGAAAGCCCATTTGTGTGGGGCTATTGGCCACGGAATTAGAACATGTGGAGGGTTGGATGGAAAGGGGTTGCCACGTGCAAAGACCCTTGCATACATCAAAGAGCAAGAGGAAGCAGATGCAACAATGGCATTAAAATCCAATCATCCTATGGCAAGAAAAGGAAGATCACATAGCATTAGCAAGCCACCTGTTTCTCCTTTTGTTGATGTTGTGGCCCCAGATCACCCATTTTTGTCTACACCTATTGCAACTGGAGGGGAAGAGGATTCACCTCTTTCTCGCAAAAGAACAAAAGATGTAGGCCCATTGGAAAGGGCATTCCAGAATGAAAGCAGGGACATAGCTAACCAAAGTGTTGGACGCTTTATTTATGCATGTGGTGTCCCATTTAATGTTGTTAGATCACCATACTGGCAAGATATGGTGAGATGTATTAATGAAGCCCCTAAAGGGTACATTAGCCCAGGGTATGAAAAGGTGCGCACCACCTTATTGTCAAAAGAAAGAAAAAAAGTTGAAGACTCGTTGTTACCCATCAAGAATCAATGGCTCGAATAAGAGTGTCCATCGTTTCTGACGGATGGAAAGATACAACAAATAGGCCATTGATCAATGTGGTTGCCGTGTGTCCTAAAGGGGCAATGTTTCTCAGGGCTATTGATTGTGAGGGGCAAGTGAAGGATGCCCAATTCATTGCCAACATCCTCATAGAATCTATTGAGGCGGTGGGGCCTCAAAATGTTGTCCAAGTTGTAATGGACAATGCAAAAAATTGTAGAGCTGCAGGGTTGTTGGTTGAGGCACGGTATGGACACATATTCTGGACACCTTGTGCGGTTCATTCCCTCAACTTAATGTTACAAAAATTGGGCACAAAAATTGCTTGGATCAAACAAGTATATGAGGAGGCAAGTGAGATTCAAATGTTCGTCAGCAACCACCACATGTCCCAAGCCATCTTTCGTAAATTCTCAACATTGCAGCTATTGAAGGTAACCCGTAACATTCTTTTTTATTTTTTAAAATAATTATTAGTTTTTAAAATTCATTAAATTAATTTTATAAGTTTGTAATTTGTAGAATTTTGAATGTTTTAAATTTACTTGTCTTAATTTTATTTCTTTTGATTTCTTATTAGGTTGTTGAGACTCGATTTGCCTCGCACACGCTCGTCTTGAGACGGCTTGTGAAGGTGTGAGAGGCATTGAGTGTCATGGTTATCAGTGACCTTTGGGGTATATGGAGGCAAGCAAACAGTGAGAGGGCTAGAAATGTGAAATTGTTGATCCTGGATGAAACATGGTGGGATCGTGTGGATTACTTGCTTAGTTTTACTGAGCCCATCGTGAGTATGTTGAGATTTGTTGATATGGATCATCCATGCATGGGTGAGATTTATGATGGAATTGACTCAATGATTGAGTCAATTAAGACCATCATAAATGCCAAAGAGCAAGATCCTACAGAGACCTTCTTCAAGGAAGTGCACTCACATCTCATTGAAAGGTGGAACAAAATGACTACTCCATTGCATCTTCTTGCTTTTGCCTTGACTCCAAAATACTATAGCGCAGAGATCCTTTCTTTGCCTAGGAGGGTCCCACCATATAGGGATGTTGAAGTTAGTGAGGGGTATAAGGCGGCATTTGCTAGAATCTTCCCAGATCCAGAAGTAGAAGACATGGTTAGAGGTGAGTTTGTGAATTTCATATCCTCCAGGGATCACTCCATTAGCGCTCTTCGTGACAAATACAGGATGGATGCTTATTCGTGGTGGTACCTCCATGGACAAGCATACCCCTACCTCATGCCACTTGCAATAAAAGTTTTATCACAAGTAAGATTTTAATTTTTTTAATTTCTTAACTCTTTCTTTTTTACTTTTATATTTATAAGTTTAAAATTTTAATTTTGCATTGACTTTGCGGCTTGCCTCAATAGGTTGCGAGTTCTTCTTCAGCTGAGAGGAATTGGGGTACATATTCATTTATCCACTCGGTTAACCGCAACAAGTTGGGAGCAAAAAAGGCGGAGGATTTGGTCTTTGTGCATTCTAACCTGCGCCTTCTATCACATAAGAAGGATGAGTACAGGAAAGGGCCAACAAAGTGTTGGGATATAGACCCAGAGACTCCAAACTTGGATGTTCCCATTGCCCAACTTTCATTGCTAGACCCGGACCTAGATAGTACTTTGCGTGAGCTGCAAAGTGGGGCTAGCGGGAGCGGCATTGCTGATAGTTCTGGTTGTACTCCTAGTGCTTGTGGTTCTAATGAACCACGTGATGGTAGTGATGCTCTCGTTGAAGACATTGGAGAAGATGTAGAGCCATTAGACTATTACTAATTAGAATGTTGATGTATCTTCATTTTTGTGTTTACAATGTTAGATAATGATAATACATTGTAACATTTTGATTTGAACAATGTACTAGTTATAAGTTCGAACAATGAATTATCAATATGTTTTAACTTTTGTCGCTATTTCACCTATGTATATTTCAGATTTGTTTAATCTATGCATGTGTAAGGCTGGAATTTTGCTTATCTTGTTACTTTTCAAAATATTTTTAATATTTTATATGTATATTGTACCTTTGCTGCACCCAAGTGTCGTGCCCGAGCCCCCAAAAAATTGCCATACCAACGTCTCGATCCCCGCATTGCCCGTACTCCACGCATCGCTACCTAGGTTACTAAAGATTTAACGAGACCTCGAGCATGGTTGTAAGATAAGTCGTGATAGTAAAAGTAGGCTAAACATGTGAAAATGATAAGATAACCTAGAGAGTGGCAAGACATATCATTGCTCACAATTGCCTCGAATAGCATCACATACCTCTTTGAAAAGGTGTATATATTCCACTACAAATTGTATCTCGCTGCTAATAGTGTCTCCTCACCTACCTTTGAGATCTTGCAAGCATTTCCATGCAAATGGCTTCAACTAAGAATGGAGGAGCTTGGTATAAGTCTCCAAAACTAGTATATTGTGTGAATGTGAATGTATGTATAGTGAGGGTACTTAGGATAGGCTCTTTAGGCTATATTTTGCATTTCACCCCATACATATTACCATATGTAAAAAGTGTAATGTACTTTTACACTAGTGGTTATTGTAGATAAGTTAGAAAGATATCCTCATGGATGATTTGTAGGAGATTTCCTATTCATTTCGGAATGCATTATTTGATTTCTATTCTCATGTTGGAAATTTCAAAGGGATAAGTGAGACCTCCTACATTTTAGGACTTGTACTTATCTTATAACAACATATTTAAAGGCACTCCTCTGTGAATACAAATGAGCCGGAACAATGTACATTCTCTTCTACATTTAATCTTGTTGTGTTATTTGCGAAGGATTCATAAGTTGTGCATTCGTGCAAACCCCTAATTCTATGAGATTCATTCGAGAGGATCGATCACTCATTTTCGAGTTCTATTCTCATCCTTGGTAGGAGGCAAATTATTTTGTTGTTAAATGGTTTAAGTAGGATCATTTAGTGTGCCCTTAGAATGATCCAATTAAGGAGTGGTATATATGCCTAAATGCACGCTAGCTTGATGTATACCTTTGAGTTTATTCTTGTGTCCAAAATGTTTTTGGCAGCAAGAAATTCTTGATATTTTCTCAGATCATCGTTTTTCATTGAAATTGTTTCCTAATGAGAAGGAATAGGCTAGTTTAAAGATGGCAATGGTTTTCGTGAGTGGGCTTCAATTGGCATGCCACCAACAAAAATTTTTAAGGGTCAAACCATTGAGGTAAAAGCTTAGTAGGTTCAAACTAGATAATTTGCACTTGATTTTTCTTTGCTTAGAGGATGATTCCATTGGTTGAAGATTTGGATAAAATGGGTTTCCAAGAATTGGTTGGGAAAGTGTCTTATTATGAGAAGCATTTGGCATGATTGCATTGATGTTCATTTGGAAACAAAGCTATAGTTGAAATTAACGGAGACACCATCATCAGTGGCATGCCAAAAGAAAATTCATCAGAACTCTAATGACTTGTTTTTGTTGAGGTTTCTCAAATTGTCTCATGAGATGATCTTGTCTTTTGCTAGTTCAAATGCTTCTTTTGAGATCTTAGGAGAAAAGTATCGGACTTTGTATTGTAGCTTTGATTCAAAGGCAATGGTAAAGAGTTTAAAGAGAGTTTCAGTCATGTTGCAATCGGCTTTATTGGCTACAAACTTCCATCACTTGACAAATTTGTTAGTGGATTTGTGGTCTAATTGTTTTCCACTCGACGAAATTACCTAAGATGTTTTCGGGTAGATCATGGTATTGAGATTCTTGGACAAGGGCGTTGACTAAGCCTTCTAACTCGACTATGAAGTTAGGCTTGAGTTGATTGCAGCATTCTAAGGCATTTGTTGTTGAATTTCGCTAACAGCTTGATAGCAACATACGTGTTGGTTTTGACCCAATCTTTGTAATGGTTGCCAAGAGCTTTGAAAAGTAGGTTGGGGTCACCAACCAATCATATGTGATGAACAAAGTGATTCTTCCAATATCCATGGCTGCAATATAAGAAGCTAAAGGGTTGTTTTGTAATGTGTAAAGCATCCATAAGAGAGGAGGAGAGGGACATTGATTGGCATGTCATTTGCATGCTTTAAGTTTGCATTTGTGCCAATTAGTTGTTGGTCTTGGTTTGCATTTGGGCCATTCGATCCAACATTTGAGTGCAACCCACTTAAAGATTTTGATTTGCTTGAGCATTTGTAGGAGGCAAGGCAGCTAGTTGTATCACCTGCCATAGTGGAGAAATTTGTGGTGTTGTGGATGTAGAAAATATAGGGGAAGACAGAGTGTTGTTTTTGTCCCAACATTGATGGGAACATTCTAAAGAATCCATAATGAGTTGAATTTATTCAGGAAATTTTCCCGCGTGATGAGGCAATTCCACCAAGAATTGTTGGATTTAAGAATGAAGTCAATGTTGTCCATTAGCACCCTCTTGATCAATCTCTCTTGAAGAAGCATTTTCTTTTGATTTGATTTAAAATACCTTGTGTTGATTTTAGTTGAAGAAACATCAATCTTCTTATTGAGGTTAAATAAGGCCATATTGCAATCCATATAAGAATTGGAAGGTGCTTAGGAAAAGTGAAGCCATTGGGTCACTTCTTCTTGTTCCCAAATTTTAACTTTGATGAAAATTTGAGCCCACCAAGAAAATTTGGCCACAATCAATCAAATTTAGTCAATTCAAAGTCATGAAATGAATCTTATAAGTCTACAGGTTTGAGAAACCAAAAATTGGCTATATGTTGAAAGAAATAGGAAAATGAGGACTTTCGAAGCTTTCAAATAGTTTTACAATTAAATTCCAAATTACTCTTCAACCTCCAAGTATTGATTCCCGCCTTCATCGGGTTTTCAAGGAATCGGGGTTTCGAGATTCAAAGTAGCTAGGCAAACAAATTGCAAATTGATCCTTAACCTTTGAGTTCTTATTCCCCACCTTCATCAAGTTTTTGGGAATCGGGGTTTCAGAGAACTGATGCAACTGGGAAACAAATTGCAAATTGATCCTCCACCTCCGAGTTTCGATTCCCCGCCTTTATCGAGTTTTCAAGGAATCAAAGTTTCGAATATCCAGAGAAACTAAGCAACTAAACTACAAAACTATCTAAGATCTTCAATTCCCTAAAACTGCAAAATTGCTTGAAATCTCCAATTCCCGAAACTGCAAAACTGTCTGAGATCTCCAATTCCCTAAACTGCTTCTTCATGTGATCATTTTTACAGTTTTTAAGTTGTGCATTTTTATTTCGTAACTGTCACTTTATTTTGTAAAACAACTCATTGTTTCTGCAATTTCTTTTTTAGTAAATTTGACTTGGTCAATATTAAGGTTAGTTACTCTTAGTTATAAATATATAGGTTGAAGCCATTTGTAATGGACTTTTACACAATTAGAGATTTGTTACTAATTGGATGGACTACTTTGAGAGACTTCTTGAGGGAATTTCCCCAGGGATATTTGGAGAGACATTGTTTGTTCAACATATTGTAAAAGGACTTTTTAACATTTCTTGAGGGAATTTGAACTGTTGAAGACTTGGAGGGATTTTGGAGAGATTTTGTGCTGTCCAAAATTTTGTACAAGATCTTCTTTGAGAAGAAAAGAGTGTATGAAGCTTTGTATTCATCCTCATAAAGAAATACAACGAGATTTGCTGAACTTTGTGTCATGGTCTCTTTGGTGGTAGCATGTGTTCTTATGTCAAATGTTTGTCTTTCTTTATTCTTTTCATGCATGTAAGATTTCAATGAGAAGTGTTTCTTATATTAAATGATCTCCTTGCAAACTAGAATAAGCTCTGAGTTTACTTATTCAAAATGCAAGTTTTCATCTCCTTCTCTCTTCCTCTCTCATTTTTAATTCCTTCCTTCTCACTGTTAAGTTTATATTCCTTTCTCCGAGATTAAAATCCCAGCCCCGCAAGTTACTGTAGATATGTACATATTCTTTCTTGTTCATTTTTGGCTTTCAATAAAGGGTGCCTCCCTCACAATAGAGGAATGTTTTGCCAACAATTGTTGGCAACTTCGTTGAGGAACATTTATGCCTCGCATGTAACCTACAAAGAATATTTGGAACTTGAGGAGTCATAGTTATTGTTTCCAAGATTTTTTTTGGTTCTCCAATCTTGTTGAAGAAGAAGAAGAAGATTTACTCGCAGTAGAAAAACACTTGTTCTGTCAGACACGATATTACTTCTACATGTGATATTTCTAGCAATGGCAACAATACCATGGGGTCTAACAATAGGGCCATTGGGTCTAGTTAGACCTTACATGAACTTCTTGTGGGTTTGAGGAAAAATATTTCCAAGCACACGTGGTGGCAAACAACACTCAAATGAACACATTGCAACCTTCTTTGTTGCATGTGGGGTTTTAGGTGTTGAACATGAGGATGTGTTTGTAAGGTTGTTCGTGGAAACACTACAAGATGCAGCAGCTAAGTGCTTTTATCATCTACCGGCTCATCCCATCACCAATTGGGCTATCACAAGGAAGAAATTTGAAGAAAGATTTAAGTCAGCAGAAGATGTTCATGCCCTCTTGGCCCAATTAACTCAAATGAAGAAAGAGGCACATGAACCTATGAGAGAGTTTGTTTCCAAATTTAACAAATTTTGCATAGGATACCTCAAGCAGCCGTACCCACAAGACAAAATCAAAGGTGTTTCTTCATCAATGTTATGCTTCTTGAAGTTGGCTAAATCTTGAAAAGATCTCAATTGTCGGACGAAAATATTGCCCAATCATTGGCCATTGAAGTTGAAGATGAACTATTCTTGGCTGGAAAGCTGAAAATGGATCCTACAAAGACCAAGAGTCAAAGCTTGAATCAAGATGCTACAAACCTTTAGTAGGAAAGTTGGCAAAATATCTCCTTGCCGTAAAGAATCAAGTGTCTCAATATTTACCAGCTTCCTTATACAAAGATGTTCCAAGAAGGAACTCTGACAATCATGACAATAGTCGTAACCGCTTGCCAACACCTCAAAAAGACCCGCCGCTCGAAGCTCCCCATCACGAGGTCGCTTCCATCAATTGTTGATGATGTGGAGTCTATGTTTACTAAGGAGATTGTAGATTTGGAGAGGGAGGCGGCAAAAGCAGTAGTAGGAGGGCTTGATGAGGATTTGGATAATATCTTTGCAGATGATATTGTTGTAAAGGAGGAACCTTTAACTTACAATTCCACGAGGGAGCTGCAACAAACTTATAATAGAACTAGGCACTAAAGTTGAAACATAATATGCATATTTGATGATATCATATGACTCTATGAGCATTATAGTTTGTAATTTTGTACTCTTTTTTTGGTTGAAATGTAATAGAAAATATACTTATGCATTCTCTACATTCATTTCTCATGTCAATTGACAGTGTTTTACATGTTATTCAAGTTTATTTCATGAATTTATATGCTTTTTAAAGTAGCGATAAAATTGCCAAGAAACTCTTGAGTCCCGAGTAACGAGTCAAAATTGGGTTCTTGAGTAATGTTCACAGATCTTAGTACAAGTTTTGAACTATGTAGTCAACATTCAGGAACTCACTAGAGGGTGATTGCTACGGTACTTGACAATGCTAATATCCCACAATTGCTAATCCAATTAAATGATTCCTTGAAAATCTACTGATATGAAACTTCTCTGTACCAAAATGTTGGGAAAAAATTATTTTCTTTTTCCCAAAAATCTTGTCAAAACAATTTTAAAATCAAACTCTTTAAGAGAGACTCGAAAAGTGAAATATTTCTCTCGTAACTATTTTAAACTAGAGCTCAAGAAAGAATACATTATCCTAACGGCTCACAAAATTTACCCCAAAGAATGGCAGCATAGCTGACATCACAATCTTCCCTTCTACTAACGTCAAAAATCTCCAACCAAATGTTGATGATGTTACACTTACGTCAAGTTGATAACCCTGTGAATGATCTTTTAACATTGTCCCTCGGCCTTAGATGTCATAACGCTTGTCCAATGTCACTTTTTCCATACCTAGCATCACCACCTTAAGTCATTGACATTTTCTCGCACTACTATCACCTTACCACTACCTAATATCACCCTTAGAGCCCACAAGTTCATATCTTCCCCGTTGACATCAAATGTTAGACCTTTAAAATTGCCTTCAATCTTCCTGACGACAATCTACCTAATCCTCGTGTTAATTGTTGAGATTAGAATTTTCTATCAACTTCCTTATACATTATTTGTGGCAATGGAAGACGTCATTTCCTTGGAAAATAAGCCTCGTGTGATTGGCGCAAATTTGCAAGTTCTAATGCCAGTTCCTTAGAGATCATGTGTAGCCTTCTTGACATCAGTTCTTGGTATTTGTGTCATTGATCCGTACAATGTATGACATCAACTACAACTATGATTTTCTCAAATTTCACCTGAAACTTCGTGATGATTTTCAGCAAGAGTATTAGTTTCAAAATTTGCAAAAGACAAATGAAAATTTTGAGAAAGAAATCACAATTTCTCTTTCTCACTCTTGACAACTTGGATGTCTCACAAAAATGAATTGGCAAAAATGCATTGGTCTCAATGTCTTGCTCAATCACACTCAAGCCAAAAATGTTAATGTGATTCTATCTTCTCCACACTTCCTAAAATCCGTGCCACCAAAATTCAACCTAAAATAAAAATTCCTTAGTCTCAAACAGGGTACTTTCATCCTCCAAGGTCTACAAATATACTCATATAGTTTATGCCTTACAACATGCAATTTGATAAGCTTCAAATTTGTTTATTCCTCGGGTTGTTGCATCTATCTTATAATCTATTTAGGCTCTGTACTACATAATAATTGACATCAACTATCCATGTCCACATGGCAAAGATAACCCGGTCATCTTGTGACCTAACTTATAGTACATTGACTTGTTTCTTCTGTCACTGCTCATTTTTCTCCACCAATAGGACAACTAGATCTTCCTTTTCATCTCTTTCTTAACTCGATTTCCATGGCAATAACACATGTATCTTGGTATGCACTCTCTGTTTGTTATGTTGTGATATTTCATATTATCATGGCTTATGGAGTAGGTTGTGATATTTTTCTAGCAATCATTGTTATCACAATTCATTTCACTTTTAAGACAAGTTTTACTCAAGGAAAAAACAGCCGTTGAAAACATAGTTGCGTGGGGACGCGCCCCCAAACCACGAAGTCTAGGACATCCCGAGCGTTTTGGGGGCGCCAGGGACAGGGAAACATTTCCCCACTTTTCCCACGGCCAAAACGTCCCGGGACATTTGGAGAGGAGGAGAAACGTCCCGGGGACATATGGGACATTTGGGGGCTGGCAGGATACGGTTGGATAGCCTCGAAACGTTTCGGGGACTTCTGGTTTTTTTTATTTATTTTTTAAAATTAATTTGTTTATTGTTTTCTCTTTATAAATGTTTACCCATTAACCATAACCCGACTATATTGTACTACAAAGACATTAAGAAACAAGAGTGATCTATGAATATAGAAAATTTCAAGCACAAATGCACATGGACTGCAACAACACACTATGAAAACTAGCGGTATACGTATTAATATTATAATTTATATGGACATATAACATTAGTATAGCTATATGTATGTTGCGAGTCTTTAATATGGACATCTGAATGTGGACTGTATGCACATGGTGGACTGATATATAAATATGAGTTGTTATTCATAAAAATTTAAAATGTATTTGTATAATTTTAATATTTAGAATTTTATATATTATTTTAATAGTCGTCCCCCGTGTCGTCCCAAAATTTTGGAAATTCTTTGTCGCTGAAACTCCGTCCCGTCGTCCCTGAGTCTTAGGTAACTATGGTTGAAAATAACGTGCGTATGTATCCACCGACCTTTTTATTTACTTGCCATGAGACTAATCATCCTTTCCTACTTAATGCTTGATAATATTCATGCACTTTCATGCTTGGTTGTGTTTTTGACAACCTTCCCAAACACAACCTTCTTTTTTCTAATGTCTTGCTCTTTTATATAGGATTCTTCTTTCATTATTCTAAAATTCAATGACAAGTCTGCTAGAAACTTTGAAAGCATGTTGTTTTGACCCGTCATTGTATAAATGCTATGAAGCAATCCTCTCCTTTACCAATTGAAAAATATGGCACGTTCCCAATCAATTCCCTATTACCCCTAACTCCTACCAAATTTTGCATGGCACTTGCATCCTGTTCATTCACCTTTAAACATGGTATGGTGATGATTCAAACAATCCTTCCTTCTCTAGCACTCTTCAAACTCCAACATCCTCCTCTTGTAGGATACTGTCACATGCAAGATTTAAAATAGCATTTCATGTTACACTTTGTGCCCAATACCAACCTTGTGGTCTTTGTCCTTGCTCACCTTGAATTCTTTAAACCTATGAAACACAGTTTTTCTCAATGCAGCAAGGAACAAGAATCTTCTTCATCTTTTCATTAGCAACCTCTTATTTTGGACTCAATTTTGTTCTCTTTCCAAGTTATAAATCTTTTCATTTGCCTCAAAGCATGCTTACATCGGACCTATTTTTCTTTTCTTGTATAAGGCGAAAGTCCTTAAATCGTACCACCATTTTTTTCTGACTCTATCAATAGGATTCACCTTCAGCCTTGCTATCGATACATTCAAAATTCAACCTTCATTTATGCATAAGGCTTGTTTCTCCCTTTGCTTGTCATAGATTGTATTACTCATCAAATATTTCACAATTACTTCTTAAAAGCTTGAATTCTTCCTTGAAGCTATCTCGCAAATTCTTTCCATGGTTAAAAAGACCAGGTTGAAATTCTTTGTACCAATGTTTTAAAAATTGGAACCGGACTCGGAACCCGCCGAGGTCCAGGACGGTTCAAACTTAAAGAACCGGTTTATTAAAAAATACATAAAATTTTAGATTTTTAATGAAAATAATATATTTGAAAGGTTAAAAACCATGATTCCAACAATTACACACAAAATATGCAAAGTTTGCTCTTATATATATGCAAGAAAGGTGTTTATAGCAAAATGGCACGAACTCCAAGTCCAATACACAACATGTATATCATAGATGAGACTCCAAAATAAAATACATAAACAATGAGGCTTTAAATGGCCTCCATAGTTCGAGACTCCAAAAAAACAACATGATATGATCATTGATACATTACAAATACTACAAGTTACAAAACTCTAGAATAAACTAGATGACATCAATGATCAATCATCAAACTCTGCACCGCTGTTGGAAATGGGATCCTCAAGGTCATCCTCATCAATATCATCACCGGCCTTTGGCTCTGACTCGGACTCATCCAAATCCTCAAGTACATCTGCAACAACTATATTGGCATGGGGTCGGGAGTAGCACGAGTGCAACTAGTGCTGTTGTGTCTAGTGATGATGGCGGCGGTGCTGCTAATGGCTCATCATATTCCTTATCCAAACCATCCACCCCAAGTCATCGGGATCAAACTCTGTTGGCTGACTCTCCTCTACCCATTATGAGGTTGGATCTATATCATCCAAGACAATGGGATCAGTATCAGGTCTTCGGTTCAACAACTGGTTGCGCCTTAACCGAAGGTTGTACTGCACAAAGACAAGATCATTCAACCATTGTTCCAAACGGTTTCTCTTCTTCGTGTGAATCCGCTCAAAGACGAACCAGTTGCGCTCACACCCAAAAGCACTGCAAGTTTGGCTCAAGATCCTAATTGCAAACTTTTGCAATTGAGGACATTGACTACCAAACGAATCCCACCAATGTGCTGCGATAAAAAGTGTAAATGTTTAATTAGTAAACAATGATGATAAAAAGTTAAAAACACAGTTAAAAATTAAAAGTAAAACAAAAACTTATAACTTAAAGGTTAAAGCGTAATTCAACAAATTAGATAAAGATTGTATTATGCTAAAAATTCATGATTATTCATTAAAAAAATTTAATCAAATGAACTTCAAAAAACATAGAATTTCTTACCTGGTTGGTCCACATCCTCTTACATCTTTGCAATGTTTTTCCCAAAGGTCCCCGTGGCTCTCTAAAAGAAGTTGATTTGTCGGTGAACCTCAAGTTGTTGCATCTCATCAAGGACCATGCGCTCTAGGCACTCGTACAAACCATCTTTTACTTCTCATGTTTGATCTTCTCCAAGCTGAGCTCTGTAATGATATTTCGGGTTCAAGAAATACCCAGCTGCACGTATAGGCTGATGGAGTTGATTGTTTCATCTATTATCTATGATCTTCCATATAGGCCCATACTTAGTTACCGTGTCTTTGTATGTTGCCCTTATATGCTCCTTTGCTTGATCCATAGCCTCATAAATATAGCCCATGGCTAATTTTTTCCCATCCACCAACCACAACACCTTAACAAGAGGCTCGGCAACTTTCACAATCTCTGTTGTTTTTTTCCAAAATAAATTATCAAAAAGTTTCTTCTTTGTGTCTTTCCCATCCTATTTCCGACTCCACTTTGATGCATTTCATTCATCACTTGAAAACATCCTTTTCAAGTTCCATTTGGGAAATAAGAGATTGCAACGTGAGGAAGTTTGTTGCAAATCTCGTGATGGCTGGCCTAACAAGTTCTTTGCCCTCAGTGTTCTTCCTCATTAGGTTCAATACCCATGAGTGATTGTAGATGTATTTGGTGATGTTTTTGTCATGCTCTACAGTGTTCTTGATCCAATCTTTTTCCCTATATCCTCAAGCATGAGGTCTATGCAATGTGCAACGACATGGAGTCCAAAATATTGTTTTGTGTTTAGCCTCTAACATCTTACCAACAAGAACATAGTTAGAGGCATTATCTGTTATGATTTGTACAACATTTTCCACCCCCACCTCTAAAACAATCTCATCCAAAAGCTCAAACAATAAATTTGCATCTTTCACCCTATCAGATGCATCTACTGATTTCAAAAACATTGTACCTTGTGGACAAGAGGCAAGAAAATTTATTATTGTGTGGTTCTTGCCATCACTCCACCCATCTGACATGATAGTGCATCTTGTTTTGGCCCATGAAGCTTTGCAACCTTTCAAATATTCATCTATGGATGCAACTTCTTTCTTCAACAGTGATCCTCTCAAGTCATACATACTAGGGTCTTTGAAGCCCTTACCAAAGAAAGAACAATTGAATCAAACATCACCGGTAATAAGGTGAGCGGGCAGCATTGAAAGGGATATCTGCATCATACCACCATCTAGCAATGTACTCAAAAGTTGTTTCTTTGTATTGCTTCTTCCAATGGTTATCCAAGGTGGGTTGCTTTTTTGTTGACATGGAGGCACTTAGCAGTAGTAGGTGTGGAAGATGGAAAAAAGCTTTGAATGGTGTTTCTTTTTTGAGGTCGGTTTTCTTGACTATGAGTGGATGGGGGAGGCATATACTGAAAGGGGTCTCTAATGGTCACAAAAGGGTCAAAGCAAGATCCTTCAACACTCGAGGCATGTTCCCTCCTCCCTATTTCAGCTTCCATCTCTTTTTGCCTAGCATTCTCTTCTCTATATTTTTCAAACATGTTTTTCATTTCCAACCTAATGGCATCAATATCAGATGCATCACATGGGGTAACTTGGCCTCTTTGACCAACCAAGTGTTGTTTCAACCTATGAATCCCTCCCTTGATGTGTTTCTTACAATATTTACAAAAAATTTGATCATCAATTACGTCTGCATGGTTCCATGTAGAGTCTTTTGTTTTGGGGGCCATTGCAAATGCAAACAAATTTGAAAATGCAAATAAAAACAAAATAAATTTTGTATTTCTTATTTAATAAAATTTACAAATAAGGGGCAAGTTTAAAATGTAACATACCTTTCAATGTGCACACAAATGAGGTGAAGAAATGCTCCAAGCTTGTATATGGCACCACAAAGAGCCCACACTCCAAATGTAGATGTAAATGCCACCACAAAGAGCCCACACTTGATGCCAAACAATGCCCAAACTCACTCCAAATGAACACTATTCAATGCTGCCCCAATCCTCCAAATCCTTGCAAATAAGAGAGGTGCTCACAAATAGAGGTGAGGTGCTCACAAATGGATGCCAATATCACCACAAAGAGCCCACAAGCAATGCCAAACAAGCTCCAAGCCTCCAACTTCCAAGCTCACTACAAAAAATAAACTCTTCAATCTTATGCTCACAAATGTTTTTGCTCACAAATGCTCACAAATGCTCAATGAGAGAGGTGTGAAGTGAATAGAGGGGGGGTGTATTTATAACACCAAATTAGGGTTTAGAGACAATAAAAAATACAAAAAAACAATTTAAAAACTGTATTTTTAAAGTCGCCGCCGTATAAGGCAAAACAGGACTTGACCGGCCGGTTTAAGACGAAACCGGACCAGTTTGACCGGTTTGGGCTAAAACCGGTCAAACCGATCCAGTTTCTTGAGCGGTTCGTGCAAAAAAAGGTTAAACTAGTCAAACCGGCCGGTTCTGGTTCCGGTTTGACGTATTTTTAAAACACTACTTTGTACTAAAGATTAGTAAATAAACCGGGTCGTTTCATGTTAACCATCTTCTTTACAATACTAAGATGATAGGTTTCCTAACCAATTTCTACTAGATCATGCAACACACCCATTTCAAACCTCCTCAACATATTGGCTGGGTGCAATGTCAAATCTGCCCCATAAGAGTTATAATGCTTGTGAATGCAAGCCAATGTAAGAAAGCTACATGGCCAACAAAAATATGTTTATACGTTTCATACTTCATAAGAATAGTCAACCAACTATGTAAAAAATAATATTACAATGCATGATCCGTCTTGCAAAAAATGAAAAACGTTGTGCCTAGTACAAGCTTAACCCCATCAGCAACATCACATTCTGTGATAAATAACTTCCTATGGAATCAAATACTTATATTATTAACACCCTAATCTAGGATTATTATTTTGATGAAATATTTAATTGCAATATTCAACATATATGCAATTGAATTTTATAATTAGGTAAGCTTCAAATATCATACCTGTTAACATTTAAACCACATCAAGGATTATCCCCGTCAGCAACATCACATTCTGTGAAAAATAACTTCCTATGGAATCAAATACTTCTATAATTAACACCCTAATCAAGGATTATTATTCTGATGAAATATTTAATTGCAATATTCAACATATATGCAATTGAATTTTATAATTAGGTAAGCTTCAAATATCATGCCTGTTAAAAATTAAACCATATCATTCCTACTACACTATTAGACCTTCCTGTATAGTGCATATCATATTTTGCATATATGCTTCACATCTGTGTTCAACAAGATGTTTTGCCACTTCGTTAGCCTTTTGTATCTTTAATGAATAGAATCTGCAAGAATAGTGTATAATAAAGCCCAAAGAAAAATTAAAAAAAGTAATCCATAGTTTAAACAAGGAGAGAATTTACCTTCATCTACAAGGCAAGCCAATAAATGATCTATGGAATTCCCTATGCCCACTTATAAAATTTTTAATATGTGGTAAATGAACAAAACATGTACAATAATTTTACACCATGCAATAGAGCCTTCACTTTAAAAACCAATGTAGAAGGATTTGTTAATAGCTACTCTTGAGGCAATAAATAGTTTGTATTCCTGCTGCTGCAGTCGTGGTTCAGAACTTTCCTGAACCTAGACATTAGCATCGTCTTGACACTTCAAATGAGAATTATAGCATACACATAAATGAGTATTATGAATCATGATGCACCTTCTTCCAACTAATTTCATGTATATGAACAAGAATCTTCTTCATCTTTTTATTAACACCTCTTATTTTGGAATTAGTTACAATTTCAATCCAAGCACTCTAAGTTCACACTTTTTGTAGCACATAAAATTCAAGCCCTGTGAAATCATCAGCAGTGTAAAGAGACTAGTTCCAAACACCAAATCATTAAGTGTGTTGTACTAAAACACCACTTAATTTATTTTAATCTGTAAAATTGCAACTAAATTGAAGAGTTCCAATTAATGGAACACAATAAAGCATATCACTCCATGCCTTGTTCAATGCCCAGATAAAAATCGCACCACCCCTATACAAGCCAGGCTTTTGAACCTGCGCAGCCACTAAAAATTGGTGTCCCAAGCACACTAGACCATGACGAGGAGAGGCGCAAGTAGGACGATGAAACAATTCTTCTCCAGTGGAAATATCCCATATTGTTATGCCTGTATTCAGATTGTTATCTGAACACACCACTAGAGCTTCCTTTTGAGAAGCCAGATTGTCCCATCTACATTACAGAAGGAAGACATCTTTGTTTAAAAAATTTGATCTAACAACAAAGAATGTGATGCTTGAGACTTGTAATCGGTACCCATAAGCGCTACTTCCTATAGAGACATTCTAATGAAGTTTAGCAATACAGTATTTTTCAAATTTAGAAATAGTTTGTTGTAATTGAAATCAAATTTTCAAAAGCAAACAACCTCATCAATTATACATTTTCTTGAATTTTATTATTGACCAACTATAATTAGAATTCAATGGAATTGTGCATAACCCCAGCACAAAAAGGGAGACATCCATGTCCAAGATCATCATACAAGAAGAAAAAACAGGAAATTTGTGCTATCAGATTAATAAGATTGAAAAGTGTCATGATTATTATGCTGAAAAATCTTGTATTAAACTCCATTTGCAAAGAGCCGTGATTATTATGGTAAATAATGTATGAGAAATAGATACTAGTTCCAATTCAATTTAGACTTTTGGCATTATGTAACCATAAGGGAGTTAATTCTGTGTGTGAGTGTTTTCACAATTCCTACCAACGGGCCTTTTGGCTAAATGTGGACTATTCTGAGAGGAAAGAACAGAATTATGACTGCCCCGTACTCAACAGAACCATTGAGTAATTATCAAGTTGCAATCAACAAAATAAATATTCTAGAAATCGCTTTCACTTCAATTATTCAGAATAGTCAAAATGAAAGGTCTGAGATGTTCAAAACCTTTTACACATTTAAAACAAAGCTTCAAAAGGAATAGTTGTGAACAACAGCAAAAGTTTGAAATTATCTTGCTCTTTGACAGAGCTATTTCCTTTCCTTTCTTCCCTAAGGGAACCTGTATACTATATTCTATTAGATTTTATATGGTTCTTAGATATTAGAGGTTATATTAGAATTGGAGGAGCCCTTTCTACACTTATCTATTGTTGAACTTACTATGCATGAAGTTGTAAGAGAAATTCTATGCTATATTCTTTTTTTTCTGATTATTTCTCTTTAATTTTGTGCAATCCATATTTATGGGTTTATCACTCAGTAGCCATTACATTTTCGATACAGGGACGGGTACGGAGTATCCAAAGCGCTGATACAGCAAAAAAAAAAATTGGCCCCGGATGCGGCATTGGATACGGCAGTACAAAATATATATATAAATTTCAGCCTACTAAATAGGAATTAAGTTATTAACCACATATTATGCATATGAAAGACAAGATAAGTAGATAACTTATAAGTTATAAGCTAAATAAGTAAATAACCACAACAGACAAGTCATAATTTGTTAAAACTTAGAAACTTAAAAGCTTAAAAGTTAAATACTTAAATCAAACACAATGTGAATGTCATGATATATTAAATTCAATTTATTACACCAAATTCCAATGATCAAAGTTCAAACTATCTTTCAATATTCATCATATTCCTCTTCATCAAGAGCATCAACATCAGCATCAGCATCATCATCATTATGTGGTTCATAAGAACCACATACTTACAATCAAGGACAAATTCCCGATTCCAATGATTGATGAATTATTGGATGAATTGCATGGTCCCTATTTCTTTTCTAAGCTAGATCTAAGATCTGGCTACCATTAGATTTGCTTACGGAAGAGGATATCTCTAAGACAACTTTTTGAACCTATGACTAGCACTACAAGTTTTCTCAGTGATGCCTTTTGTTCTCACAAATGCACCATTAACTTTCGAGAGCCAAATGAACTAGATTTTTGGCCTTTGCTTTGTAAGTTCATTTTGTTTTTCTTCGATGACATCCTAGTCCATAGCAAGACATGGGAATAACATCTTGTTCACCTAAACCACACCCTATAGTTCCTCGTCTACAATCATTTGTATACTAAGTGCACCAAGTTATATTATGGCACTAAAGAGGTGGAACATCTTGCTCATAGTATCTTAATAGAAGCGGTCAAGGCGGATCCCAAGAAAATTAAAGATATGCAAAATTGGCCCGAACCTTAAAGCCTCAAAAGTCTTCAAGGTTTTTTAGGTCTTACCAGCTATTACCGCAAATTTGTCAAGGATTGTAGTAATATTGTTGCTCCTCGACCACCATGCTATGCGAAAATGTTTTTGTGTGGTCTACACGTAAAGAGCACATCATTGTCTTTCTTAAACAATCCAAAGAGTACCACCCTCGTCCTTGTGATGCCAAAAATTTCAAATCCTTTGATTTTTGAAAGTGACGCATCATGGACGGAATTGGAGCCATTTTCAAGCAAGAAGTCGGACCTTTGGCATTTATTCGCAAGGCCTCAACATGAAAGAATCTAACCAAATCCACTTACGAAAAGGAAATGCTAGCCGATCTTCATGCAAAAACTGATAGGCAATTATATTAGTTAGGTAGATGTTTTTACATCAAAACCGATCATCACAGCCTGAAGTATTTCTTGTAATAGAATGTATCATCATCAAAACAACAAAAGTGGGTGACTAAACTCTTGGGCTATGACTGAAATTTTGTACTAGAAGGGAAAAGAAAATGTGGTGGCAAACGCCTAGTCACGTAAATTTGCAAAACATGAGACTTTGTGTGGCTTATCCTTACCAACACTTGATTGGTTATAGGAAGTTTGTTAAGAATGCCAACAAGATGCATTGGTTCAACAACTCACTCAAGAGCTCACAACTACTCCTACTGACTAAGCAAGGTTACTTCTTGGAATGGTAGCTAGTCACGCTTAAAGGTCCAACTAGTGCTCTTTGCAAAGTTAGAACTTCAAGAGAAACTATTGCAAGAACTACATGCATAACCTTCTGAGGGGCATTCTAGGTTTTTGAATTCCTATGCATGGGTTGAAAGAAACTTCATTTGGGATGGCATGAAACAAGATATCAAACAATTTGTGGCGGAATGTGATACATGTCAAAATCAAAAAGGAGAGATTGACCGGATTCCTAGCATTCTACAACCACTACCAATTCTCATTGTAGTATGGATGGATGTTTCCATGGACGTTATTGAGAGGTTGCCTAAGTCTAATAGGAAATCGGTAATATATTGATATTGTAAGGAAGAGATAAGACACCTTTTGGTATTGTAAACCAGATCTCAAAAGGAGGTTGTCTCCTAGAAGAGGTCTACGTTATCTAAATACAAGCAAGTTCAAAGATATTTTTTATTTCTTTTAACATTCGGGTTCTTTTGCATTATATTATTTATGTTTTCGCTAATATTTGGCAAACATGATCATAACAAGTCTCCATGAGGATTCAATCCCACAAAAAGTGCATATCTAGGGGCTCAAATCTATGAAATTGAAAGGAACTCTCCTAGAATCCCTCCCTATATACATGCCAAAGAAACTCACGTGGTGCAAATAAATTTGTAGTGTTTGTTTATCCTCACATCCTAGAAGCAATTTAGGAATAGATCCATGACACCGTGGAGCATATCCATGACGTTAAGGAGGAGCATATCCTCGTTGAGAGATAGTGCTTTGGGGGAACATTAGTAGTGTTGTGTAGCGATGAGTTTCACCTCGCTTACACCCCCTAGTATGTGAAGCTACAATATCCAAAGGGCGTTTTGTTATGTATCGAGGGATATTATATTACAATGTACATGGGTTGATGGAGATGCCAACATGTGTCACTCATCCCCTTTGATGAGTTATATCGATCTA